>JAMZAV010001209.1:0-283072 GCA_024449915.1 Sweltsa coloradensis
AAAAAAATTTAATGAGAAATAAGAAAGTTGTACGCCGTTGTCATATGGTAGAAGTTCTTCATATAATTGGGAGAGATAAAATTGCGTGCGCTAGGCATCATATTCGGTACATTCTGGTAACATATCGAACCTACAACCCTAGGTAAGAAAGTGTGCCCAAACCCTATAAATAAACTATACTGAATGTCTTTTTTCAGTTGAACATTTGAACAATTTCCGAGAAGCGTTTTTGATTTGGATCTAAGGGCGTGTCAACTAGGTGGTTGGGTCATTATGCGCCACTACATCTTACAGGGGATGTTGGATGGTCAGAACCAGCCACAAGCAAGGGGAGGGCAAGGGGTATTTTCTCACATTACCAGCCAGAGCTCGCCTCTAGTTCGGAGAGAAAAATACTACCCTACATTTTCTCTAAGTTATATAGGCCTACTCTCGTTCTTACAATAGTACCAAGCTGATTTTTGGTTTATTTGGTTTTGTTTTATTTGGATTAAGGGCGCGTAAACCGTTAGGCCATAACTCATAATGTGCCACTCTAGCCTAGGGGATATGGGGAGTTTTTTTTTTTTTTTAAAGACCATGCTGGTCAGAACCAATTACGTGTAGGGAGAGGTAAGGGGGGTTTCTCACGTTGCGGTCGTCATCGACTTTGTCATCGTTCGTTGTGTCATTGTCATCGTCGCCGGGGAGGTCGTCAAGGAAAAGGGGGAGTGTCCCCAACGACGATTGCCAGAGCTTGCCTCTAGTTTCGGGGAGTAATATACTCCGCTCTTACTAGCTGATGTTTGCGAGGTGACTTTTTCTCTTGAATCGCCTTTTACGATTTGAAGAGCCATGCTCTGGGCAAACAGGAAGGCAGAAATCTTATATTTATATTATATTCATTAAAATTAAGTCATGAGGGTATCAAACTCTTTTATTTTAGTCCGCTTGTTACTTGTTAAAGTCAGTATAATACCGTCTCCGTCGGATAGTCATCATAATGACTCGTCACCATGTCTTGTGCACGTTGTAATGACTTTTCGTTGTGAATGCTCTCAACTGTAAATCATTAATTATAAGTAACCTATCATTTCATAATTTAAATTTTCTCCATTGTTAAGCGTAGGTTATGTCACAGATAACTATAAAGGTTAGGTAATGTGAATACTGTGCTCATTAGAATAAATTGACATCGTGAAAATAAAATGGAGAATGAAAACAGAATCTTTTCAAAGATGTGTTTATCATCCGTTGTCCGTACGTTGAAACAAGGCATCGACGACGACGTGAGCAACTAGGGCGCTTCAACCGGTTAGGTCATATTGCACCGCCAGTGATAATGTAAGTTATAACGAAATGAGTTTATGGTTTGTGTCATGACTAAATGTTTTCTAATTTTATAAAAGAAAATAAATCGTCGTGGTCGCATAAATAAATAAATACAATTTTGTAGGAAACTCGTTTTAAGATGCACACCAGTTTTACCTGATGTGCCCCTCTTCAGGTGACTAACTAGATATAACTTGGAGTAGGGAATTATGAAGGGATGTCCGAGGGCTGTTTAAGAGGACTCAATCCCTTGCATTTGCATTAACGACTGAGGAAAACCTCAGAAAAAACCTTCAGTCAGGATTGCCGGTCTCGACGGGATTTGAACCCGGGACCTCCCGAATAAACGAGCCAACACTGTCGGTGTGGTCACATAGTCATCTTCGTTCAATTTAATTTTTTGTTCATTTGGATTAAGGACGCGTCAACCGTTAGGTCATAATGAAAAATACAACCTTTCATTCTAGCTGACGTTTGCGAGGTGGACTTCTTCTCTTGAATCGCCTTTTACGATTAGTAGAGCCATGCTCTGGGCAAAATTCTACCCCGGGCCCAGACGAATCATGTTGGAAAAATTCATGTAACTTCACAAAATAATTCCCAATTTTTTTTTTTTACTTACAAATTGAATTTTCTTCTCGTGTTCATTCCCCTCTGTGCAGGGTGTCGGTCCAGCGTCACGCAGCGTATCCAAGCGTCGGTGCACACCACACACTCGTCACTCTAATCTTCGCACACGCACTCACGCACTATTAGACCGCACGTGTTGCTGTGTGTACGAGTACCGCTAGCTAAGATCGCTCTCCCAGCTCTAGCGTGCGATGACTGAAGATACCTCGCTAACTTTCATCTCCTGGTGCGGCTAGGTGGGATCTCCCACGCCTCGCCACGGCGGGTTGCAGACACGCAGGGATAGCTGAAGGTCGACGTCGTGCGATAGTCCTCTGTCACTAGAGCAAGCTAGAGTTGACTCCGGAGCACGATCGGCGGAGCGAGTGTAGCAGGAGTACACCTCCGATCCAAGGGCGCCCGAAGGAATTTTGCCACGGGGGTGTGGGGGGGGGGGGGTCGAAGGGGGGGGGGGGCAAAAATAGTATTTTTTACTTTCGTGGACATGCATGGGCGTAGCAGGCGATTTTTAAAAATGTTTTTGAGAGTACGTTAATTGCGTTTTCAAAGACGACGTGAGAAACTAGGGCGCTTCAACCGGTTAGGTCATATTGTACCGCCTGTGATACTGAAAGTTGATGAGATAGTTTATTTGAATTAAGGACGCGTCAACCGTTAGGTCATAATGCACCACATAGCCTAGAGGGGATATGGGGTTTAGGGGCCATGCTGGTCAGAACCAGCTACGGGAAAGGGGAGGAAGGGCGGTTTCTCACGTTGCGGTCGTCATTGTCTTTGTCATAGTTCGTTGTGTCATTGTCTTTGTCATCGTCGCCGGGGGGTCGTCAAGGGAAAGGGGCAAGGTCCCCGACGACGATTGCCAGAGCTCGCCTCTATTTTCGGGTAGTAAAATACTACCCTTCATACTAGCTGATGTTTGCGAGGTGGACTTTTTCTCTTGAATCGCCTTTTACGGTTAGCAGAGCCATGCTTTGGGCCAATTCTACCCCGGGCCCAGACGGTGGTTGGTTTATTTGGATTAAGGACGCGTCAACCGTTATAGGTCATAATGCACCACTCTAGCTTAGGGGGGGGGGGAGGAGGGGCCCATGCTGGTCAGAACCAGCCACGGATAAGGGGAGGAAGGGGGGTTTCTCACGTCGTGGTCGTCATCGTCTTTGTCATAGTTCGTTGTGTCATTGTCATCGTCGCCGGGGGGTCGTCAAGGGAAGGGGGCAAGGTCCCCGACGACGATTACCAGAGCTCGCCTCTAGTTTCGGGGAGTAAGATCCGCTCTTTCTAGCTGATGTTTGCGAGGTGGACTTTTTCTCTTGAATCGCCTTTTACGATTAGCAGAGCCATGCTCTGGGCCAATTCTACCCCGGGCCAAGACGGGGAGAATTTTACAAATTTTGTCGCCATTGTAATTTGATAGAAGTTCTTCATAACATGATTAGGAGAGATCAAATTGCGTGCGCAAGGCATCATGTGGTACATTCTGCTAGCATATGACGTACGGTTAAAGGTACATCACATATGGCATATGTGACACATTGTGTCACATCTGGGAACAACCTTTTCTCTGGTTAAGATATCCGTGAGTTAGACCTAGACGTGTGTGGTCTATTCTAATTCTGGACAATATAGGCGCTCCACGCCAAGAAAGGAGTTGCGCGCGCTTTTAACGGGTGAATTGTAGCCATTCAGCAGGCTCCAATTTAAAATAACGATCGCTGATTGGCCCGTCGAAAGCGCGCGCATCTCCTTTCTTAGCGTGGAGCGCCTATACCACCTCTTCTCTACGTGAGAGTCGAGAGGCAGGAGGACAAACTTTATTAGTCAGTGTGGCATCACACTAAGCAATTTGTTATTTTGCACCTCATCCCAAGATGCCTGTCACAAATCCAACCATCGTTGCTTGTATCCACTCTTGACATCCGTCTTTGGAAAGGTCAAGGATCGGGTTAAAGCAAGTTTAAAAATAATTATTTTCGCGTTCATATTTTTTAAATCGTTTTGAAAACAACAATTATGTTATTGAAATAATACTAGTGATAAAACAGGAAGTATCACATAAATCAATTGCTTTGCAGGGAAAATACGTGTTGTTTTAAAGAAATGTGTGATATACAAGCCTTTAAATCATAGGCTATAAAACATCAAATCAACAATCAACTTTAAGTAATACAAGGATGCATAATGATGGATTAACAACAGGAAATCAAGCAAATATATCTTTATGGTGGTACAACAATATCGATCGTTTCAGTTATTGGCACTTCATCCGTTATAGGTCATGCGCCACTCTATGAGGAGGTTAAATCCATGCTGGTCAGAACAAGCCGAGAGCTAAGTTAATTAGGATTAAGGGCGCTTCAACCGTTAGGTCATAATGGTGTCTTCCCACAGTGCCGCTTCCCGTAAGGCCATCAACCTTTTTTTTCCCCCTATGCCATCATTTCTACCTGTCGATAAAGACCATGTTACAGGAAGCGTTGATGGCCTAAGGGGAATTGATTTATTCCCCTTTGGCCAACACCCTGCATTTCATTATGGAAAATACAAAGAAGGTTTGTTGGCCTTAGGGTAATTGATTTATTCCCGTTAGGCCAACAGCGTATATGCATCGTTTACGGTAAGGAGCGGGGTTGTTGGCCTTGGGGTAATTGATTTATTCCCCTTAGGCCAACAGCGTATATGCATCGTTTACGGTAAGGAGCGGGGTGCATATACGCTGTTGGCCTAACGGGAATAAATCAATTACCCCAAGGCCAACAACGCCCCGCTCCTTACCGTAAACGATGCATATACGCTGTTGGCCTAAGGGGAATAAATCAATTACCCCAACGCCAACAAACCTTCTTTGTATTTTCGATAATGAAATGCAGGGTGTTGGCCTAAGGCGAATAAATCAATTCCCTTAGGCCAACAAGTGTAACATGGTCTTTATCGACAGGTAGTAATGATGGCATAGGGGAAAAAAAAGGTTGATGGCCTTACGGGAAGCGGCACTGTGGGACGGCTCCCATGCTGGTCAGAACCAGCCACGGGTAAGGGGAGGAAGGGGGTTCCTCACGTCGTGGTCGTCATCGTCTTTGTCATCGTTCGTTGTGTCATTGTCATCGTCGCCGGGGGGTCGTTAAGGGAAGAGGGCAAGGTCCCCGACGACGATTGCCAGAGCTCGCCTCTAGTTTCGGAGAGTAAGATACTCCGCTCTTACTAGCTGATGTCTGCGAGGTGGACTTTTTCTCTTGAATCGCCTTTTACGATTAGCATGGCCATGCTCTGGGCCAAATGTAACAGATTCATATCTGTGCTTACAGCTTACCTGATCAAATAGTTTTTTTTTAAAGATTTTGTACTAAAGGGCGCATCTTCCGTTAGGGAGTTTATGCTTGGGGGGTTTATGTAGGCCTTCTTTGGCATTCTGTTCCAAATAAAGTTTGATGATATAATAATTAAAAATCACGAATATTATTCACAACTCACTGATCGTTCTTTGTGTTCGAATATATAAACCGTGTCATAAAAAACGCCAACTGCAACTATCAGAAAACATGTTTGTCCTAATTGGAAAAGTACACAGTTAATGCAAGAGTTTCTTCTGCACATGAAAGCTGTTTCTTGTTATTGGTATTTTCGATCTTTTATTTGAAGCGCTCCAGTAAAACCTGCACGTTCACCACCATCCCATTTGTGAAAAGGGAAAGCCAAATGACGCATTTCTCGAGAAACCAAATAGTGACGACAACTTGCGTTTCGCACGTGTGCGTCATTCAGTGCAGGTGAAATTAAGTGTTTGACTACGTCATCAGTTATTTCCAAGGTTGGGTGTGGAGCTGAGCAATAATTTATGCGCACATCCATCCCAAAGATATGCAAATTGTTGAAGGACTGCGAAAACAAATAAATAAAAGTAATATCTCTTAGGTTGTATATTATATGGACGGTTACTATGTGCATTTCGGGAGATGGCTTACTGCGAATAGGAGTGCTCAAGGGCGAACGAAGTTGACATCCTCTTCAGTAGCGACGACCCATCGTCGACCTTTTACTATTACTTCATTAGTAAATAGACTACAATAAAAATGTATATTTTTTCTTTAACAACTCGGTTCAATTGATTCTAGTGGGGCGCACTTAATTCAACATGTATTTTGCGCCACTCCAGCCAAAGAGATGTGGAGAGAAAAGTCACATGCTGGTCAGAACCAGCCACGGATGAGAGAGGATATAGAGGAGGGTCCTCACGTCGTGGTCGTGGCCCCTAGAGGATATGGGAAGGAGGGGCCAATGCTGGTCAGAACCAGCCACGGGCAGGGGAGGAATGGGGTGTTCTCACGTCGCGGTCGTCGTCGTTGCGGAGGTCGTCAAGGGAAGAGGGCAAGGTCCTCGACGACGACTTCCAGAGCTCCCCATGCTCTGGGCCGAGTCTACCCCGGGTCCAGACGGGGAACGACTATTCATCCACTGAGAAAACTGTAATGTTGTACTAACAGGTAATGAATTGTCATAACAAACTCATAATGTCACCTATTGCTAACAAAAGGATATGTCATATCAATAATAAGCTATATATGTTTAAGACATGCATTATGCCAAAGTAAGCCTAACCACATAATTTTGTATATTCAAATTTAATTATATCAAGCAAAACAGATCCCATTGTTACGAAAACTCGAATATTCTTAACGGTAACATATCGATGTCTTCTTAACAAAGGTTTTGTTGAATGCCTATCTAAATATATTTTATGTACACGCAAATTTAATAATGTTCAGTAAATCTGATCCCTTGAATTGAATACCTTTATCCGAAACACTATCCGGTCTTCGTAACAGTAGTTTGGTTGAAAACCCCTCGCAAATCACGGATGACGCTTGGTAGGAAGAATTTGTCGGTTAGGTTTTACCAGATTGCGAATGTGCCTTCGAAACACATACGCACGCTTCACGCATTATTTATAGGTTATACATATAATACACCACAGTCTTGTGACAGTCTCTAGGTGTGTAGCACCGTGGGTAGACGCACTGTCGGACTTAATAAACTGGGTCCCAAGAAAATAGTCCCAATGACCGTAACTTCTTCTTCTTCTTCTTCTTTGATTGTTTGGTCTTGGATGTGCTGAGACTCCTTTTCGACCAGTTTGTCGCTCAATTTTTATATAAATGTTTAGGCCTATGCCAGTTTTTATTAGCTTCTTCGTCTTTTGTCTAGAGTGGTGTCCGAAGGGGTTACTTTAGGTTAAGAGCTATTCTTACTTTTAAATCTTACATAAATACAGGGTTTCTAAGAGGGACTATGTCTTCTCGCTAGATGCTCGTCAAGCTTGTACTACATTACTGGTTTGAGCAATGGTAAACATATACCAGGAGCCCAGGATTCCACAATAACTATTACTACTTAAGTATAAGCTTATATTAAAAGCTATATATTTAGGTTGTTATTGTCTAGGAATTTTATCAGGCAGGCATATACATGTATATTAACCTGAGATATAATTGATATAATGTTGTATGGTCTAGGTGTGTTAATTTTTTTAAACTCTTTTTCTAACACAGGTCTGTGTTTTTGATCAATTGACAGTAAAAAAATATGTGATTTAAGGTTTGATTACCCTGTTGGCAATCGCATCCCGGGTCATTGACAACCGAGATTCTGTGTAGGTGTGCTCCTATGGAGCAGTGTCCTGTTCTCATCCTTATGATAGTGGTTATTAATTTACGTTTAGAGTAGATTTCCTTAAACCATGGATCTTAAGAGATAATTGATTCTTGCAAATATTGTTACATATAGGCCTACTGTATTTGTGATCTAAACAATTTTGTCTGCATTTATTTGACCAACTGCTCCATATTTGTTCAAATAAAATACTCCTGACATCAGAATGTGGAATTTTGATATCCCCGATTGAGTTGCATTCTTAGCTAAGTTGTCTACAATTTCGTTTCCTTCAATACCTGCATGTCCCGGGATCCATACTAGTCTGATATTAATTTAAAATTAAAAAAAAAAAAAAAAATATCTTATTGGTGATCTCTCTGGTGAGTATATTAGTTTTGTTAGTTTTGGGAACTTTGCCTAGAGTTGTAATTGCACTCTGAGAGTTAGTCAAGATTAAGTAATTTTTTTCCAGACCAAATTTATTAATAAAAGAGAGAGCTTCTAAAATAGCTATACATTCAGCGGAAAAATAGACGTTTCAGGGGGTAATTTAATGCTATGTTCAGAGCCTGTTTCAGGTATGAAGAAAGCTGCCCCTACGTGTCCATCGTTCGTTCTCTTAGAACCATCAGTATAAATGTATTGTTCATTTGGCCATCTAGTTGTAATGAACTAACTGTAACTGTTAGATTTCGTACACGCGTACGACGATATACCCCGTTTCGATAGCTCTCCGGATCTCATTCACTACCAACAAGCTCGCAGGCGGACTGAAAATCCTATGACACTGAAAATACACGCATCACAAACACGCCACACGCATATAATAGTACACTAGACAAGTGATTGTCTCTAGGTTGGCTAAGCCTTGACTTGTCTTGATATCACTGCGAGGTAGGTAGACACAGGGGAAACTGCAATTTTAATTATATTATATTTTCGCTACGCTAGATAAATAGGCGCACAGCAACAGCACACGCATTCACGTTGTGACTTACGCGACGAACCCGTGATGGCCTCTCGGGAGACCCATCAGTCAGTAGCCCGCCTTGCGTCGTATCTCGAGCTAAGCCGATTCGCGGGAATTCCGCACTCACCAGCACCGCACTCAATCTTAAATATGTAACGAGTGCAATGCACAGCTTGCATACGCATCCGAATAATTTGATAACTTCTCATCTGACCTAAGAACAACCAACTTGTTACAATACACACTCGAGATGACCAGTCATATTTTACTAATGGCGCTATAGAGACGCTGTGGTCATGCGTGAAAGTATTTGTCACAACTGAACTTTTGTCACATGTAATGCTAATATAAACGTTTTGTTACCTCGTCAAATCCTGAAGTTATCATAAAAGAAAGGAGATCAACATACTAGTAATGTTCGGATGACAACGCAAACTATTGATCTATAGTTTATAAAACGTTAATGGAAAACGAAATTGCATTGAAAAAGCTTAAGGCTATTCGACCGCGTTTTTCTATTTTCCAAAATATGCTACCAAGTCAAAATATAGTGAATGGCTTTGAAACCTGGCTATTTTAGAAAATCAAAAATATTTTTTTTCAAATTTTTCTGATCCGGTACACGGCCAATATAGCCACCTCAAAATAATTTCCAACTTCAATTCGCCAAGGCACACCATTCAACGTAGGGTGTTGTGTTTTTGTGACATTCATTTTCAACTGTTTTTCTATGGACTGACTGAGAGAAAAAAGATTTATTTTACCAATTGTCTTTCCTGCGATTTTTTTCGTTTGGCGGTATTTTTTACCGATTTGTACCGCCAAACCAAAAAATTCGCAGGGAAGACAATTGTTAAAAAAAAAAATCTCTCAGTCAGCCTATAGAAAACCAGCTGAAAATTAATGTCACAAAAACACAAAACCCTACGTTGAATGATGTGCCTTGGCGAATTGAAGTTTGAAATTATTTTGAGATGGCTATATTGGCCGTGTACCGGATCAGAAAAATTAAAAAAATATATTTTTGATTTCCTAAAATAGTCAGGTTTCAAAGCCATTAACTATGTTTTGACTTGGTGGCATATTTTGGAAAATAGAAAAACGCGGTCGAATAGCCTTAACAAAAAGTTATAGGTTATATCAACATTACAGTTCTCTCAGTGTCCGAACATAATTGACAGGAGAAACTGCAGGAGCGCATCAACATGGTAGGGCTATTGCGCCGCCCATGATATGGTTAATACATTGAACTTTTTGTGTGTTTGAAATATTGGTTCCTAAGTTTATAAAAGAAAAGTAATGATAAAGATGACAGAAATGAGAAAAGAAAAAGTATTTATTTGAATAAAAAATAAAATATGTGTGATGTGAAAGGAACATTCCTTCGGTCTGTAATATTTTCTCTATTTTTGGAATTCAAACAAACTATGTCAATGTGTCTACACTAACTTGTAATCTCCGTATGTGTATGTCGTTCAAATTAACACATTCGCCCGCATATTAGCGCCAGTCATTGACATTTCAGTCTAGATAGCCGTGTGCAACGTCACCACTCGTCCTTGTGCATCGCTTACTAGAATCATCTGGGCCACGCCAACCTTGGGGTGCTTCAGAAAACCTAGTGACGCTCGGCCAAACCTTGGGGGTGCTTCAGAAAACCTAGTGACGCTCGGGTAAACCTTGGGGTGCTTTCAGAAAACCTAGTGACGCTCGGCCAAACCTTGGGGATGCTTCAGAAAACCTAGTGACGTATGGACAAACCTTGGGGGTGCTTCAGAAAACCTTTTTTTTTTTGGATTAAGGACGCGTCAACCGTTAGGTAATAAAGCACCACTCTAACCTAGGGAGGGGGGGAAGGAGGGGCCCATGATGGACAGAACCAGCCACGGGAAAGAGGAGGAAGGGTGGGTTTCACACGTCGCGGTCGTCATCGTCTTTGTCATCGTTCGTTGTGTCATTGTCATCGTCGCCGGGGGTTGTCAAGGGAAGGGGACAAGGTCCCCGACGACGATTGCCAGAGCTCGTCTCCAGTTTCGTAGAGTAGTATACTCCGCTCTTACTAGCTGATGTTTGCGAGGTGGACTTTATCTCTTGAATCGCCTTTAACGATTAGCAGAGCCATGCTCTGGGCCAATTCTACCCCGGACCCAGACGGGGGTTCAGAAAACCTAGTGACGCTCAGACAAACTTTGGGGGTGCTTCAGAAAACCTAGTGACGCTCGGCCAAATATTGGGGATGCTTCAGAAAACCTACTGACGACGACGTGAGAAACTAGGGTGCTTCAACCGGTTAGGTCATATTGCGCCGCCTGTGAATGAAAGTAAATGAGAAGAGTTAATGCAGGTATGTTTGATGATAAGATTGTTTTCTAAGTGTATAAATAACAAATAAATTGATGATGATGAAAGTAATAGCAAAATAAAAGTTATGTATGTGAAAGAAAATAAAGAAATAGAAAGAAATGTGTATGATGTGAGTTAAATTTTGTTGGTTTATTTGGATTAAGGACCCGTCAACCGTTAGGTCATAATGCACCACTCTAGCCTAAAGGGGGGGAGGAGGAGCCCATGCTGGTCAGAACCAGCCACGGGGAAGGGGAGAAGGGGGGTTTCTCACGTCGCGGTCGTCATCGTCTTTGTCATCGTTCGTTGTGTCATTGTCATCGTCGCCGGGGGGTCGTCAAGGGAAGGGGGCAAGGTCCCCGACGACGATTGCCAGAGCTCGCCTCTAGTTTCGGGGAGTCAGATACTCCCCGCTTACTAGCTGATGTTTGCGAGGTGGACTTTTTCTCTTGAATCGCCTTTTACGATTAGCAGAGCCATGCTCTGGGCCAATTCTACCCCGGGCCCAGACAGGGATAAATTTTGTTAAATAGATAACTTTGGATGAGATATTTAGAAAGTTTGTCGCCGTTATCATATGATTGGGAGAGATCAAATTGCATGCGCAAGGCATCATATTTGATACATTCTGCTAGCATATGATGTACAGTTAAAGGTACATCACATGACATGTCACATATGGGAATAACCTTTTCTCTGGTTAAGATCCGTGAGTTAGGCGTGTGTGGCCTATACGAATTCTAGACAATACCACCTCTTCTCTACGTGAGAGTCGAGACGTAGGTGGACGAATTTTGTTAGTCAATGTGGGCATCACACTATGCAATTTGTTATTTTGCAACACATCCCACGATGCTTGTCGCAAATCCAACAATCTTTGCTTGTATCCACTCTTGACATCTGGAACTAGATTGAAATCAACGTCGCGACGCTGGGAAGCTTCCTTAGCAGCCCGATCAGCGTGTTCATTTCCCTCTATGCCCACGTGTCCAGGTATCCAGCAAAACTCTATTATATATCCCTTAGAGGTTAGTTTTTCTAAATAGAATTGGATGTCTTGTACCAAATGATGACTAGAATACATGAGTTTTATAGCTTGAAGTGAACTTAAGCTATCTGAACACAAAAGGTATTCTCCACAACGACAGCGTAGAATGTATTTAAGAGCTTCACGGATGGCGAATAACTCTGCAGTGAAAACTGAACACACGTCGCTTAGCCTGAAACGTTCAGTTAAGGTGGAGCAATAAAAGGCACTTCCAACCTTGTTGTCAATTTTGGAGCCATCTGTGAATACCAAAGTAAACCTTTGATGTTCATGGCAAATCTTTCTAAAGTTAATTTTGAATACACTATCGCAAGTAGAGTTTTTATCAAAACGACAAAGGTCAAATATAATAATCGGCTCTGGTGTAAAACCAGGGCGGGTTATTGCTAAATACAAAATTAAAAACTTTTGGCAGATGAAATTCTATAAGATTAAACAAAAGTTTACATCTTAATCCCGTTGGAAGAGATGCCTTGGGTTTGTTATCAAAGTGTCTGACATATGTCGTGTTAAAAACATTCCGATTTGCTGGATGGTTAGGCATAGCTTTAATTTTCATTACATACGTACCCATCAAGAGGTTTTCTCCGTTCTGCTAAGGAGGACCTACCTGACTCGGCATACAAGCTGACTACCGGGCTTGTTCGAAATGCACCAAGAGCAATACGAAGACCACAATGGTGGACAGTGTCTAGAAGTTTAAGGGTTGTGTTACTTGCTGAAGAGTATACGAAACATCCATAGTCCATCTTGGAGCAAACTAGAGATCCGTAAATTCTCAACATGCAAGTCCTATCTGCACCCCACGATGTATTACTGAGAACTTTCAATAGGTTGATTTTCAACATGCATTTTTTGCGTAACTCAACAACGTGGTCTTTCCAATTTAGCTTTTTGTCAAACACCATGCCGAGAAGACGGACATTTGTTTTGAATAGAAGTTCTACATTGTTAAACGATAGTTGTGGGTCATTTTGGATTCCTTGAAGACGGCAAAAGTGAATGCACTGAGTTTTTTCGGGAGAGAATCGTGTCCCCCGCTTTCGAGCCCATTCACTTATATTGTTCAATCCAATTTGCACGTGTCTTTGAGCTGACCTAGTGACGCTCGGTCAATTTCGAAAAATCAAATCTCATAACACATGGAACAATAAAAGACGTCACTTTCGTATGCATAAATTATTATGTTTCTGCCATTGAGTTGATATTTTTTCTTACAGTTGCTAACCAAATATTATTACAGTAGCAATTTAGGTCATGGAACGTCTAGTCGAGTAAGAGACGAAGATTTCGGGTGACTTTCAATGTTATCTTTATTCATCTGGAGATATTTACCAAAACGGTCAATGTCAATAAGACCTACTACTGCGGTAATACTTCACTTAAACCAGTGTGTTGTAAATGAAAATGCAAATAAGCTTGTTTTTTTAAATGTACATTGCTTGACATAAACAATCAACTTTCCCTTTTCTTTTCCATCAATCAATAAGTCTGCAACGAAGCTCATACCAATTTACACATAATTTAACATACAGTGAATAGGCCTACATGGTTTTTTCTCATCATTTACAATTCGGTAAAAATGTTAAAATTTAATTTAACTTTTACGATGTCGAGACATGTCGTGTCATTTCCAGTTTTTTTCAGATGTAACCCGTAGATTTCCAGGCTGGAATTTGGGTGTCTGGTTGCTTTATATTGGATTAAGACGCGTCAACCGTTAGGTCATAAAGCACCACTCTAGCCTAAGGGGGGTGGGGAGGAGAAGCCCATGCTGGTCAGAACCAGCCACGGGTAAGGGGAGGAAGGGGGTTTCTCACGTCGCGGTCGTCATCGTCTTTGTCATTGTTCGTTGTGTCATTGTCATCGTCGCCGGGGGGTCGTCAAGGGAAGGGGGCAAAGTCCCCGACGACGATTGCCAGAGCTCGCCTCTAGTTTAAGGACGCGTCAACCGCTAGGTCATAATGCACCACTCTAGCCTAAAGGGGGGTGGGGGGGGGGAGGAGGGGCCTATGCTGGTCAGAACCAGCCACGGGTAAGGAGAGGAGGGAGGGTTTCTCACGTCGCGGTCGTCATCGTCTTTGTCATCGTTCGATGTGTCATTGTCATCGTCGCCGGGGGGTCGTCAAGGGAAGGGGGCAAGGTCCCCGACGACGATTGCCAGAGCTCGCCTCTAGTTTCGGGAAGATACTCCGCTCTGACTAGCTGATGTTTGCGAGATAGACTTTTTCTCTTGAATCGCCTTTTACGATTAGCAGAGCCATGCTCTAGGCCACTTCTACCCCGGGCCCAGACGGGGGGTTAGGAAAATAACAAAACTGAATTCGCCCCTCAACGTTAAAAGTTGTTTGTTCCCGGCGCGTCAACAGTTAGCCAAAAAAAACACTTTAATCATGGTGAAATGGTGAGTAAATACCCATGCTGGTCAGAACCACCATAAAAACTGTACAAAATATGTCACATGAGAAACCAGAGCGCTTCAACCGGTTAGGTCATATTGCACCGTCTGTGATATCGTAAGCTAAGAAAATGAGTTTGGTGTGTGTTTGATTATTATATATTGTTTACTACGTGTGTAAAAGAAAAGAAAATAATAGGGATGATATAGTGATGGGGAAAATATGTATTTGAATAAAAATATGATTTGTGTGATGACGCGGTCGTCATCATTTTTGACATTATTCGTTGTGTCATTGTAATCGTCGTCGGGGAGGTCGTCAAGGGAAGGGTTTTGGTTTATTTGGAATAAGGACGCGTCAACCGTTAGGTCATAATGCATCACTCTAATCTAGGGGCGGGGGGGTTCTCACGTCGCGGTCGTCCTCGTCTTTTTCATTGTTCGTTGTGTCATTGTCACCGTCAAGAAAAGGGGGTGGTGTCCTCGACGACGAATACCAGAGCTCGCCTCTAGATGCGGGGAGTAATATATTACCCTTCTTACTAGCTGTGTATGTTTGTAATCACGTATAATAATTTTCTTCGAAATAAAACGCTCTTAGTTAAATAACATTGGAGTGATTGGTTTAATTGGATTAAGGACGCGTCAACCGTTAGGTCAAATACACCACCCTAGCTTTGAGGATATGGAGAGGTGGGGCCCATGCTGGTCAGAACCAGCCACGGGTAAGGGGAGAAAGGGGAATTTCTCACATCTAGGTCGTCATAGTAATTGTCATCGTTCGTTGTGTCATTGTCATCGTCGTCGGGAAAGTCGCCAAGGGAAAGGGGAGGGTTGAAAGAATAAGCTCTAACACATATACAACATTTCAAAAGTGTGAGTAATAAGTTATATTTCCTTACACAAAAGCCAACATCTATGCCAAATAAGTAGAGGTCCGTGAAATGGTTTTATTTAATAAAACCAAAATAATGCCGCTAAATGGTAATAAAACCATATAACACCGCCAAATAGTTATAACACCAAATTAACTCTTATTCTGCAAATATAAACCATATTTTACTATTTCCTTTCACAAAATCAACATTATCTACACTATTTACAAACTTTCAATCTTAACTTGCTGATAACTTGAGTATTTCTTACTTAAATTCATGCTGAAACGAAAACGGTGCACATAAATTATAGATTTTTTAAATGAAAAACTGCAGAAACGAGCCTTGGGTGTAATCTGTGCTCTATGATTTGCTTGCATTTTGGAATTCCCTTTGCATATTAAACAATATTATTTATTTTATCACCGTTGTGTCATGCGAGAAATGCAAAAATAAAATAAAAACATATAACACCACTTTTTACATTTTTAAAAACGAAATTTAGGAAAAAATAAAACCATTTACACGGACCTCTAGAAATAGGTAAATTCTTGATATTGGCACAGTAAGCTATTATGGCCTACTAGACGATTAAGTCCATCACAATAGGTTTATTTTACATGTTAATCAAGCTCGAGTCTTGCTGGCCACTTGATATTGAGGTATTCCTGTGCTTCTGGTGTCTTCGCTGTTTCTCGCAGGAATGTCTTGTAGATGTAGAAAGCGACCAAGAGCACAGCAAACAACGCCAGGGCTAACATCGTAGACAGGGCAGGCAGGACCCACTCGTTGTTCTCACGACGGCGTTCATCCGTGGACATCACTGGAATTAAATCATATGTTTAGTGTTGGCACATTTGATTGTCAAGTGTGTTTGTTTTTTAAAGATTAAGGGCGCTTCAACCGTTGGTATTAATGCGCCACTATACCTTAGGGCCCTCTAGGGTATATTGGGAGGAAAATCCCATGCTGGTCAGAATCAGCCACAGGTAGGTAGAGGAAAGTGGTGGTGGTGGTGGTGGTTGGGGGGTTCTCACGACGTGGGCGTCATCACCTTTGTATATATAAATTTATAGGATGGCAATATTTTTTAAAACTAAATTACACATTTCAACATGTCCAATGGATAAAACTGAGATTTTATCTCATGGTATCTTAGATGGACCCTCGTTTTTTATTTTCGCAAGCTTTAGCTAAGTTTTCTTTTTCTTTTTCCCGTCTAGGGACCTTTGCTTGAAACATGGAGATCGAGTGATCCGGTGTAAGTAAAGCTTGACCACAGAACTCGATCTCGAAACCACAAACGAAAGTACCTGTATGCAGCACGACTCTGAACGAGAGGTCAGTTGTCCAGCCTGCTGTCCGGTTGAGAGGAGGTATGTCCCGCCGTGATCGGTGACCATGGTGCTCGTGGCCGTAACACTCCTGTAAAGGTGGATTAGTTTAGTCACAAATCAGGCACAATCCTCCATGATGACGCGGCAACCGTTAGGTCATAATGCACCACTCTAGCCTAGGGGATATGGGGAGGAAGGGCCCATGAAGGTCAGAAACAGCCACGGGTAAGGGGAGGAAGGTTGGTTTTTTACGTCACTGACGTTATCGTCTTTGTAATAGTTCGTTGTGTCATTTATTTATTTATTTTTATTTGAATTATGGACGCGTCAACCGTTAGGTCATAATGCCCCACTCCTACCTAGGGGGGGGGGGGAGGAAAGGCCCATGCTGGTCAGAACCAGCAACGGGTAAGGGGAGGAAAGGGGGTTCTCACGTCGCGGTCGTCATTGTCTTTGTCATCGTAAGTGTGTCATTGTCGTCATCGTCATCGAGGGGTCGTCAAGGGAAGGGGGCAAAGTCCCCGACGACGATTGCCAGAGCTCGCCTCTAGATTCGGGGAATGATATACTACCCTTCTTACTATCTGATGTTTGCGAGGTGAACTTTTCCTCTTGAATCGCCTTGTACGATTAGCAGAGACATGCTCTGGGCCGATCCTACCACGGGCCCAGACGGGGGTTCAACATTGGACTTGATGCCATAGCAGATATGCCATACAGGGGCGGCTCGTGAGTTATTGTTGTGGGGGTGCACATAATTTCGAAGTCATTCTGCGGGAAACAAAGGGGTATGGGGCGCAGCCCCAGCCGCCGGAGGCGAACTTTAAGAGTATATTTTTCGAATTTATTGGTCGGGAAAAACTCCCCTATATGTAATTGTTAATTATAGAAAACCATCCAAAAAATTATTATTATATGCTTGATTAAAATATTACATACCCAAATAATGTCTCTCCATCTCCTCCGACACGCGCCTCAAACATCACATCGTATCGTTTTAAAAAACTGTTTATTTTTAGATCGCTAATTAACGAAGTCATATTATAGTAATTTTCACTTCACGGCACGATAATAATATAATTTTAACACTTTTCGCTCACTTGAAAACTGCTGTTGATCTCACTTCACCAACCCTGTCGCGAACAACTTTCACTGGCTACTGACAGTGACCGGAGTGTGAGGGTGAATGAATGGCGCGAGCACAATACCAAGGCGTTTGAATGGAAGTAACGGTTTTGACCCTTGTGCACGTGCACAAAACCCAGCTATACCAGGCGTTGTATAACAAAAGACAACCTGAGGCTTGTTCTGCCGGCCTTTCCGTGTTAAAACAACGTAAAAATGTGTGCACACTTAGAGTGTCATCCCCCAGCGGCAGCACTTACTGCAGAATGACTTTTGCCGAATATGCCTTGCTCTGGGCCAGCCAAAATATCCATACAAACAATCCAACGATTTATTAGGAATATTACGAGATTGGCTTCGAACCTTAAATTTGGAATTTAGTTCGCGCAAATATTTGGGGGTGCACGTGCACCTGTGCACCTATACACGAGCCGCCCCTGCTGCCATAGCTTTACGACGACGTGAGAAACTAGGGTGCTTCAACCTGTTAGTTTATATTGCGCCGCCTGTGATATTGAAAGTTAGTGAAGTGAGTTTGATTATATTGTTTTATAAGTTTATAAAATAAAATAAAATGCTGATGATGGTGGTGGTGGTGGTGGTGGTGATAGTAAAGCATAACAAAAACTATTTATTTTAATAAAAAAAATTGTCGCTAACATCCTTGTGAGGGGCCATAGTTTAGCCCCAACACTTTTGTTTGCACATGGGCACGTCAACCATTAGGTCATATTGCGCCACTCTAGCCTAGGGGGTGTGGTGAGGATATACCAATGCTAGTCAGAACCAGCTACCGGTATAGGGGGAGAAAAGAACGGTCGACCATCATCTTTGTCATCGTTCGTGTTGTCATGGTCGTCTTCGGGGAGGTCGTCAAGAGAAGGAGGATCGATCGCCGACGACGATCGCCAGAGCTCGCCTACATAGTTTCAGGGAATACTTGCCTACTTACTAGCTGATATTTGCGAAATGGACTTTATCTCTTTCCTCGCCTTTTACGATTAGCAGAGCCATGCTCTGAGCCAATTCTACCCCGGGCCCAGACAAGGATATGTTCCAGATACAAATTAAACCAAATAGATGTAAAAACTCTTCGTAAAACAAGGAAACGAGTCCCACTAGAAAATTAATAATGCGTTGGTTGTTCTTTCGTCATCAAATTCCTCTCGACATTTTGTGTCGTGATTAACAACCTTGTCACCACGTAGTTTGGAGACTTGCCACAATCATTGCATCGACGTTATTCGCGACATCCTCGCTAACTAACATGGGTGCCCTAAAGTCGATATACTGAATATTACAATAATATGTGGGTTGTTTAGGTGAAAGTGAAAGTAAATATTTCTCAGGTTCTACGTTTAAAATCCTGGCGGTGCAGTGCATGCATTTCCACGCAGTGTTGATACAAGAAAGGGGGCGTGTTCGTTTTTTTGTTTGTTTGGATTAAGGGCGCGTCAACCGTTAGGTCATAATGCACCGCTCTAGTCTAGAGGATATGGGGAGGTGGGGCCCATGCTGGTCAGAACCAGCCACGGTTTGGTTTATTTGGATTAAGAACGCGTCAACCGTTAGGTCATAATGCACCACTCTAACCTAGGGGGGGGGGGGGGGAGGAAAAGGGGCCCATGCTGGTCAGAACCAGCCACGGGTGAGGGGAGGAATGGGGGGGTTCTCACATCGTGGTCGTCATCGTCTTCGTCATCGTTCGTTGTGTCATTGTCATCGTCGTCGGGCCCAAACGGATGGGCATTAAAAATTTAAGTTACTTTAAAATAATTCACAATTATTATTTTATTCTTACAAATTTACGCATCTTGGATAAGAAGTTATTTTCGTCGAATACCAAGGAGAACGCCATCAAAATATATATACGTGAGAAACTAGGGCGTTTCAGCCGGTTATGTCACATTGCGCAGCCTATCATTTTGTGAATTAATTGATATTATTATTACTTTTTAGTCTGTGTGATGATTGCATTATTTAAGTTTATCTTCTTATTATCTTATTTATTTTTAAGAATATATAACAATAGAGACGATAGTAATAGCAAAAGCAAAAGCTTTTTGTTTTTTTTTTATTTGGATAAGAGAGCTTCAACCGGTTAGGTCATAATGTGCCGCCTGTGATAATGAAAGTTGATGAGATGAGGTAATGGTGTGTTTGATGATGGCGTGGGGGGGGGGTTGTTTTTTTGGATTAAGGACGCGTCAACCGTTAGGTCATAATGCACCACTCTAGCCTAAGGGATATGGGGAGGAGGGTCCCATGCTGGACAGAACCAGCCACGGGTTTGTACATTACATGTAAATGTGTAAGGGAAAGAAGGGGGGTTTCTCACGTCACGGTCGTCATCGACTTTGTCGTCGTTCGTTGTGTCATTGTCAGCGTCGTCGGGAAGGTCGTCGTGGGAAGGGGGAGGTGTCCCCGACGACGATTGCCAGAGCTCGCCTCTAGTTTTGTGGAGTAATATACTCCCCTCTCACTAGCTGATGTTTGCGAGGTCGTCGATGACCAGAGCTCGCCTCTAGTATCGGGCAATATGCGAAATGGACTTTGACTCCTTTCTTACCTTGTGCGATCAGCATATTATGTATAACATGGTGCAATTCCACTCTGAGCCGAGTTCGGGGAAATTTGGATAGAATAGAACTATCTCATGAAAATGGCACGATTATGTCATACGATATAACGATTTTTTTAAATGAAATTTAAGTTTATTCGGATATAAGTGGGCGTCAACTGTAAGGTCATAATGCGCTCTTTAGTCTAAGGAAAAAAGGAATGAAAATTCTTATCGGAACCAGACACGGGTAAAGGGTTGGAAAGGGCGTCTCACATCGTTTTTGTCATCATCTTTGTTACATCGTTTGTGTGGTCCTGGTCATGGTCGGTAAGGTCGTCAAGGGAAGGGGAAGAGGTCAATTCCACATAATATGTGAATATAATAATATGACACCCAATCTTGCACATCTTGCTGACATGTGTTACCGGGTGGCAGTCTCCTTCCTCCAGGCAGCCAACCAGCCTGGTCGAGACGATCATCTCTTCCCCCTCCCTCATCTCTTGGAACATGAAGGCCCGCCAGTTGACACTCGTGGACAGGGGGTTCAGACTGTCCCGCTTGGGATGTCGGGGGCATATACTCTGTAACAAACACACAATAAGATATGTTTACTCCGAGACACCACCACGCATAAATCCCACGACGACGTGAGACACTAGGGCGCTTCAACCAGCTAGGTCATATTGCGCCACTTGTGATATTGAAAGTTGATGTTTTTTGTTTGTCTATTTGGATTAAGGACGCTTCAAACGTTAGGTCATAATGCACCACTCTAGCCTAAGGGGGGTGGGAAGGAGGAGCCCATGCTGGTCAGAACCAGCCACGGGTAAGGGGAGGAAGGGGGGTTTCTCACGTCGCCGTCGTCATCGTCTTTGTCATCGTTCGTTGTGTCATTGTCGTCATCGTCGTCGAGGGGTCGTCAAGGGAAAGAGACAAGGTCCCTGACGACAATTGCCAGAGTACGCCTCTAGTTTCGGGAGTAAAATACAACCCTTCATACTATGACGACGACGTGAGAAACTAGGGCGCTTCAACCGGTTAGGTCATATTGCGCCGCCTGTGAATAATAGCTGATGTTTGCGAGGTGGACTTTTTCTTTTTTTTGAATCGCCTTGTACGATTAGCAGAGCCATGCTCTGGGCCAATTCTACCCCGAGCCCAGACGGGGAGGCAAATCTTTCTAAAGTTAATTTGTACTTGCGATAGTGAATTCAAAATTTATTTTGAAAATGAAGAAGACTTGAGAAACTAGGGCACTTTAACCGGTTAGGTCATATTGCGCCGCCTGTGATAATGAAAGTTGATGAGATGAGTTAATGGTGTGTTTGATGATTAGATTGTTTTCTAAGTGTATAAATATAAATAACAAAAAAGTTATGTATCTGAATGAAAATAAATAAAATAAATGTGTATGAATAAAATTTTGTAAAATAGATTACTTTGGATGAGAAATTTAGAAAGTTTGTCGCCGTTGTCATATAATAGAAGTTCTTCATATGATTGGGAGAGAACAAACATAATGCATCACTCTATCCTATAGGATATAAAGGAGGAACATCCAATGTAGTTTGAACCAGTTACGGGTAGGGGGAGGAAAGGAGGGCTCTCACGGCGTGGTCGTCATGGTCTGCTGTCATTCGTGTTGAAAGGTTGTCGTCGTCGTCGTCGTCATCGTCGTCGTCGTCGTCGGGGAGATCCTCAAGTTAATTGGTGTTTCCCCGAAGACGACTACCAGAACTTACCTCTAGTTACATTCATAGATTCATAAAGTTTAAGGGCGCGTCAACCGTTAGGTCATGCGCCTCTAGCCTAGGGGATGTAGGGAGGAGAGGCCAAATCTGGTCAGAACCAGGGGTGGAAAGGGGGGGGGGATTTTCAGGTAGAATATAACTCCCCTACTTATACTAGCTGATGTTTGCGAGGTGGTCTTCCCCCTTTCTTCGCTATTTTAGTATTAGTAGAGGTGCTCGTTTTTTTTGGGGGGGTTTATTTGGATTAAGGACGCGTCAACCGTTAGGTCATAATGCACCACTCTAAACTAGGGGGGATGGGGGAGGAGGAGCCCATGCTGGTCAGAATCAGCCAAGGGTAAGGGGAGGAAGGGGGGTTTCTCACGTCGTGGTCGTCATCGTCTTTGTCATAGTTCGTTGTGTCATTGTCATCGTCGTCGGGGAGGTCGTTAAGGGACGACGATTGCCAGAGCTCGCCTCTAGTTTTGAGGAGCAATATATACTCCGCTCTTTCTAGCTTATGTTTGCGAGGTGGACTTTTTCTCTTGAATCGCCTTTTACGATTAGCAGAGCCATGCTCTGGGCCGAATTCTACCCCGGGCCCAGACGGGGGTAACCGGGTCAAATTTTACCTCAACCGTTAGGTCATGATGTTTTTAATCTAGTTTCCTCACCTTCATTAGAGGGTTTCTACAGCCATCCGGGTTGACAAGAACGATCGAGTCCTGGGTTTGAAGCCCGTCGTGTGTCGCCCTGTGCACGGTTACGTCTGCGAAGCGGGAGTACTGCCAACCTAGACAGAGAAGAAAACAAAACTATCACTTGGAGGCGCCCGAAACCAGGCTGTCCGCCTCACTTAGGTGTAGTGTGGGTTGCATACCGATCAGGCGCCATGAAGATGATGGTTGTTACTGGTACATCAACATACCCCAAAAACCCCGAGAAACACCGAATTAAAGCAAGATTATATGATCGCTTAACTAACTAGACGTAATATACTACATACATATTGCAAACAATACCAGCGCCAATTCGGAACAAACGACGACGACGTGAGAAACTAGGGCGCTTCAACCGGTTAGGTCATATTGCGCCGCCTGTGAATGAAAGTAAATGAGAAGAGTTAATGCAGGTATGTTTATTTATTTATTTATTTATTTATTTATTTAACGTCTATCCTATTCAGTTATAAAAACTGATTTACAAAGGAGGACAACTAAATAAATCTAATTACATAGATGCAGACACAACAATGAACTACATTAATGATGATTAATTAATTGATGATTAGATTGTTTTCTAAGTGTATAAATAACAAAATAAATTGATGATGAAGAAAGTTATAGCAAAATAAAAGTTATGTATGTAAATGAAAACAAAGAAAAGAAAGAAATGTGTAAGATGTGAATTAAATTTTGTTAAATAGATTACTATGGATGAGAAATTTAGAAAGTTTGTCGCCGTTATCATATGATAGAAGTTCTTCATATGATTGGGAGAGATCAAATTGCGTGCGCAAGGCATCATATTTGGCACATTCTGCTAGCATATGATGCACGGTTAAAGGTACATCACATGTGTCACATATGGGAATAACCTTTTCTCTTGTTAAGATATATCCGTGTGTTAGGCGTGTATGGCCTATACGAATTCTAGACAATACCACCTCCTCTCTACGTGAGAGTCGAGACGTAGGTGGACGAATTTTGTTAGTCAATGTGGGCATCACACTACGCAATTTGTTATTTTGCAACACATCCCAAGATTCGGAACAGAGTACGACGTGAGAAACTATAAGGCACTTCGTCCGGGTAGGTCATGTCACATCTGCGATATTGTAACTTGTAAGTAAGTAAATTGAATTTGTTGATTGTGTTAGATATTGTTTTCTTATTATATTTAAAAAATGTTTAGTTTATTTAGAGTAAGGGCGCGTCAACCGATAGGTCATAATGCGTCACTCTAGCCAAGGCGATGTGGGGAGGAGGGGCCCATGCTGGTCAGAACCAGCCACGGGTAAGGGAAGGAAGGGGGTTTCTCACGTCGCGGTCGTCATCGTCTATGTCACCGTATACGTGCTGCCATGATCCTCGTCTCTGGGGATGTTTGATGTTTAGTAGATTTAAGGGCGCGTCAACCGTTAGGCCACACTGTTCAAAAAAATCGTCAAATTACTGCAAATGTTTATTAGTAAATTTACTGCACGTATTCAGTTTTTTAATTACTGGAAATGTTGTAGTAAACTACAAATTAGACGACAAATGCAGTAAAAAAACTAATCAAATTAGCTTCAGTTGAATGCACCATCAAATAAAATTAAGACAACGACTTCTTAAAATAAATGTTATCACAGTCTGGAACTTCGACGAAACTAATATCAAATATATTCCTAGACAAATAGTTTATCAAACGAGTTAATTGTTGCAAATAAATACCGATTATCTGTAAATTTACGGCAAATGATCACTTTATTCTACGGACATTGTTTTCAGTGTTCTTACTGCATATAGTTAGAATATTATCAAGTGTCAGTAGTAAGTAAACTAAACTATGTCACCAAACAAATCATCTACTTTCTGTAAATATACGGCAAATGTTGACTTAAATAAAATAAATAATAATAAATAATAATAAATAAAAATATAATTTTGCAGCTTCAAATAAAATGCGGGCCGAACCAATAATTCCTCAAACAGTGAATCATAAATTGATCGGTATGGTTATAATATTCAACTTTTTAGGTCGTTAAATGTACTTCTATTGGAATAATATTCACTTAAAAATGGACAGTTAGCAGACTTTAAAAGGTACGAGAATTTGTTCCTGAAGGGTAGATAAATATCACTTGGCAGACCGAAACAATTATCCCTATGAAATTCTAACAATCGCCCAATATGGTTCCAATCTTCACCATTTAAGAGTTGTCAAAGTAATAATGTAATCATATTTTCATAATATTCTCTTACTAGTGACCAGTTAACAGCGTTTAAAAGAACGGTTATTCGACACAGAAGAGTAGATTAATATCTTATATCACCATGCATGGCGGATTTCCGAAAGGACGAAATTTTCAACACCGAGAAGTACATTAATAATTAATATTAATTATATTATAGGCCTATCGTTATATTGTTATATAATATGACCAGGAATCCGAAACCCTACTTTTCGTATTGAATTTCTCATTTAAAACATAACTACATCTCCCAACATGATTCACTACAGACGCGCTTCAGGTATACGGTGTCTTGGTGTATTGGGTTTATTGACTAGGACAGTGTATACTTTCTCTCCAGGTGTACCAGGTTCGAGCCTCGCTGACTTCCGAGATTTTAACACCATGAAATTTATATGTAATATTAATCTTCGTACTAGCTATCAAATGATGCTTGTCTTTCTTACAGGAACGTTCGTTATCATAGTTTAATTGTTAAATTAAATAATTGTAATGCTCCATTAATCCCACTACAGGAGGAGAAATTTCAACCTGACGAATACTAAAATAATATTCGTACGGGTCGAAATTTTTTGCTGGATCATGTAGTCAAATAACTAAACATTTGCCGTAAAATTACGGCATATTGACTAGATTTTTAATTGCCAATATTGAGTTTAAAAACGGAATAAAAATGCCGTATTAATACTGGATCATGTAGTAAGAAAAATAAACATTTGCCGTAAAAACTTCGACAACTCAAATCAGTAAAATAACAAACAGAATGATTTAGAATTGCCAATATTGTTCGAAAATTTACTACGCTTCTTCAAGTCGTAAAACACAACATTTGCAGTAAAATAAAGAAATCGGACTTGCAGTAGAAAAACTGGAACCAGTTACTAAGCAGTACTTCCAACGACATTTGCAGTAATTTGACGAAAATATTTTGAACAGTGCATATTGCGCGATATATATATATATATATATATATATGTTTAACCTTGGCTTTATAGTAGGCGACTATGACGCTGTTATGTTAGTACTTTAGACAGAAATTAAAAAAGTAGTCACTTTTTCTTAATTTCTATCTAAAGTACTAACATATATATATATATATATATATATATATATAATATATATATATTATATATATATATTGTGATGCGCTGTATTGTGAGAATGTTGTTTTTTTTTTAGTTAGTTTATAACTACATATTTGCCAAAGGTTTTTTTGGTTTATTTGGATTAAGGACGGGTCAACCGTTAGGGCATAAGGCACCACTTTAGCCTAAGGGGGGGGGGAGGAGGAGGGGCCCATGCTGGTCAGAACCAGCCACGGGTAAGAGGAGGAACGGGGGTTTCTCACGTCGCGGTCGTCATCGTCTTTGTCATCGTTCGTTTGTATCATGGTCATCGTCGCCGCGGGGGCGTCAAGGGAAGGGGGCAAGGGTCCCCGACGACGATTGCCAGAGCTCGCCTCTAGGTTCGGGGAATTATATACTCCCCGCTTACTAGCTGATGTTTGCGAGGTGGTCTTTTTCTCTTGAATCGCCTTTTACGATTAGCAGAGCCATGCTCTGGGCCAATTCTACCCCAATTCTACGTATGAGGTGACGTGAGGAGACGCGGGGTGGACAGGCTTGTGCTGGTCAGAACCAGTCACAAGCAAGGACAGAGTGGTCGTAAAGGGAGGTGGAGGTATCCCCGACAACAATTGCCAGGGCTTGCCTCTAGTTTTGGGAGTAAAATACTTCCTTACATACTATAGCTGATGTTTGCAAGATGATTCTCTTGAATCGCTTTTTTAGCAGAGCCATCCATGTTCTCGGCAAAACTCTACCTCGGGTTCAGACTTTTTTTTAATAATATAATTAATTTTCATAATCAATCTTGTTCTCAAGACTTTTCTCAGAAGGTCTATACTCTATGGGATATACCTACAATGTTAATTTGATTATGATCTACTAAACAAATTAATTATCTAAAAAAAAATCACGACGTGAGAAACTAGGGCGCTTCAACCGGTAGGTCAATTGCGCCGCCTGTGATAATGAAAGTTGATGAGATGAGTTAATGCAGGTGTGTTTGATGATTAGATTGTTTTCTAAGTGTATAAATAACCAAAAAATGATGATGATAAAACATAAACGGCCAGTCCAATTGTTTTCAAATAAGTCGCATTTTAAACAGAAATAGGCATTATATAATTATTTGATAAATTGGAAAATCACTTTTTGGTGATACCTTCCCACAGACCTCCCTAATACGTCAAATCGGTCCCCTAAAACATTGTGTCTCTCTCATGCTCTCACCGTCTCCCGAACGAATGTCACATCTTAGCTGGAGCTCCTCGCCTAGTTGAACGGACCCTCCGGGCGCCATGCGCTCGGTGAACGCGGACCCTCCAGACGGAAGCCTGTACAACGCCATCTGACTCTGGAACTCATAGCGGAGGCCCCCGACCGCCACCAGCGGTGCCACGCGGCTCTCGCTGGAAGTACATACACAAGAATGACGACGGCGACGAGATATGAGATATTATGAATCTAATCGTTAGGTCATATAGCGCCATACTAGTCTAGGGGATATGGGGAGCAAGATGCCGTGCTGGGCAGAACCAGTCAAAGGTAGAATTGGCCCAGAGCATGGCTCTGCTAATCGTAAAAGGCGATTCAAGAGAAAAAAGTCCACCTCGCAAACATCAGCTAGAAAGAGCGGAATATCTTACTCCCCGCGAAACTAGAGGCGAGCTCTGGCAATCGTCGTCGGGGACCTTGCCCCTTCCCTTGACGACGCCCCGGGCGACGATGACAATGACACAACGAACGATGACAAAGACGATGACGACCGCGACGTGAGAAACCCCCTTCCTCCTCTTACCCGTGGCTGGTTCTGACCAGCATGGGCGCCCCCCCCCCCCCCCCCAGGCTAGAGTGGTGCATTATGACCTAACGGTTGACGCGTCTTTTTTGGTTTATTTGGATTAAGGACGCGTCACACGTTAGGTCATAATGCACCACTCTAGCCTAGCTAGGTAGATGGAGGAGTGTTTTTTTTTTTGTTTTACGTCACTGTCGTCATTGTATATGTCATAGTTTGTCACTGTCTTCAATAGGGAATATTCCACTAATATTTTATATTTATTTTAATTCTTATTCATGTCTTAATAGTAACTGCACTTTTTTTTATTTCAAAAAAATGTTTTTTGTGTAATTTAAACAAGAAGTAAATTGGACCCCCAGTTTGCGCGCCAAAAACGAGCGTGCGCCATCTTTGGACGGTACTACGTCATAACTGTGTTGAGTCAAGGCCAATTGGAAACTAAATGTACGTATATTTGTACATATTTATATACAGACGGCGGTGCTCGCCCATCCGCTCAACACAAACAACTCCACAGGGATGTACATTTTCACCGTCTTTGTTTTTCTTTTTTCGTATGTGACAGGAGATTTCGCGAGATCATTGTGAGAAAGAATAACGAGCATTTTGTCTTGAATTTTTGCATAGCCTAGGACAATCATGGTATTCTTTATCTACAATAGGCTTTAATTAGTCATCAAAGTAAGGTTTTTGTGCGGGATGTGTGTCAGAACATGAACGTGCAGGCCTAGGGTTGGCAAGTTAAGCCTAGGGCTTGTCAAGTGAGTAATTTTAGTATTCACATACCAATGCCTATATCCTACAGGAACGATTGGCCTAGACTGTTGTATTATAAATAATTTTCTACGTCTAGGCCTAGACCTAGGACTGTTTCAGTTTTGTTTTTTGATTGCAATGTCAACTTTTCTCGTTTTCTGGCTAGGCATCAAATGTAAATGTCCGCCATCTGTTTACATTACTGTAGACAGAGTCGATAAAGAAGTTTCCCCTTTGGGGAGGTCCTCCAACTCCCTATACCGCCCTGGGTTAAATAAAAAGTCGGTTTTTGGCGTTTGGAATCTAACGTTCCGCGCGACTCTGTGTGACGATTGATGGAACTACTTCAATAAAACTACGTCACTTTTCTACTAGTAGTTAACATTCGATGACGACAAATGGCGTGAAACGTCAAAATATTAAATACGATCGAATGTTGGCGAATGTTTTCGCATAAAGCAAACTCTCTTTATTGATGAGGATATTTCTGATGGAGTAGACCTAAGCTTAGGACCTAGGCCGACAATATGTATTGTTCAAGATTTCGATTTGAGTGCCTAGGGCGTACTTACGTCTGAAAACTGTATTGTGGCCTTGGGCTAGGCTACACTTACGTCCGTTAGGCTTAAACAAGGCATATCTAGAATAATTTCGCACGAAAATGTCAGTGACGCCTGCGCAACACTTTATAGTACAATAATAAATCAAAAGTAAATCGTTTTAAAAGGCTAGGGCCCTGGGCTAATATAATTGAAATAAAATTGAAGTTTGACGTTTCGTCTGTTGTTTTGTTTATTGCATTGTCACTGCATATGATAATCTACTGACCGTATTTAGCGTGCAGTGCTTTTATTAGTTTCACATTTGAGCCGCCCTCAGCGCGCAGAGCGTTAGATTCCGTTTTGACTTGGAGAAAGGGACCCCCCCAAAGGAAAACTTCTTTATCGACTCTGCTGCAGGCTACGCTAGGCGCTGCTTTTTTTTTAAAAACCGCCGTCTTGATTATATCTCGATCCTACTAAAATACTTTTCCCAACATTTTGTTCTGATTTGTTTATCCAGACGGCGTTGGTCAAACAGTTCTGACTCCAGTCGTTTTTGCGTTTTAAAAAAACTGCTGCTTTTAAAACGGCTTAATCACGGATTATTATTTCACGGAAAAAAAACGTACATATTTGTAATCGGCCAAAATACTCTTCTCAAAAATCTATTCGTCAGTTTTGGGGGAAAGTGGAATTTTCCCCTTTTTTAAGAAAAGGGCGGTCGTCAAGGGGGGAGGAATGTTTCCCAAGCTCGCCTCTAGTTTCGGAAGTAAATCCAACAACATTTTTTTTAAAAAAGGTTTTTTGGGTTAGGGGCGCTCAACCGTTAGTTTATGCGCCCTATAGTCCGGCTTGTAAGGAGGAAGTCAACGGTAGTGAAGGAAAAGGGCGGGAGGGGGGATTCTCAGGTCCGGTTGTCATTGTTTTTTGTCTCGTTCGGGGTGTCCCATTTTCGCTCGTCGCGAGGTTCGTCAAAGGGAAAGGGGGAAACTCCGCGACGTTTCCCAAAGCTCGCCTCTGGTTTCGGGAATAAAATACTCCGCCTTCTAGCTGATTTTGCGAGGAGACTTTTTCTTTTGATCCCTTAGGTAAGCAACCCATGCTCTCCAATTTTCCCCACGACGACGACGTGACGAACGTGAAAAACTAGGGCGTTCAACGGTTGGGGTCATTTTGCCCCGCCTGTAAATGAAAAAAATGGAAATGAATGCAGGTATTTTTTGATGATTAGTTGTTTTCAAATGTTAAAAAACAAAAAAATTTGAGATGAAAGAATAGAAAAATAAAAGTTATTATTAATAAAAAAGAAAAAAACAATGTTAAGATGTAAATTAAATTTTGTTAAATAGTTACAAGGGGAGAAAAATTTAAAAAGTTTGTCGCCTTTACATAGATAAAATTTCTTCATATGATTGGGAGAATTCAAATTGCGTGCGAATGCATCATTTTTGGCACTTCTGCTAGCAATGAGGGCACGGTTAAAGGAAACTAAAAATGTGTCAATATGGGAATAACCTTTTCTCTGGTTAAGAGTTTCCGTGTGTTGGGCTGTATGGCCTATACAATTCTAGACAAACCACCTCTTCTCTACGTGGAGTCAGACAGGTGGACAAAAATTTTGTTATAAATGTGGGCTCACACTATGCAATTTGTTTTTTTGCAACACTCCCACGATGCTTGTCGCAAATCCAACAATCTTTGCTTGTTCCCCCTTTTGACTCGGGAAAGGGGGAAAACTAGATTAAAATAAACGTCGCGACGCGGGGAAACTTCCTTAGCAGCCCTTTCATCGTGTTCTTTCCCTCTAGGCTCTATGCCCACGTGTCCGCGGTATCCAGCAAAACTCTTTTTATAATCCCTTAGAGGTTATTTTTTCTAATAAATTGGATTTCTTGTCCCAAAAGATGACTGGAACATGAGCTTTAAGCTTAAAAGTAAATTTAAACTATCTGAACAAAAAAGGTATTCTCCAAAAACGACCGTGAATGTATTTAAAGCTTCACGGATGCGAAAACTCTGAGTGAAAACTGAACACACGCCCGCTTAGCCTAAACGTTCGTTAAGGTGGAGAAATAAGGCACTTCCAACCTTGTTGCATTTTGGAGCCTCTGTAAAACCAAAGAAAACCCTTTTGATGTTCATGGCAAATCTTTCTAATTTAAATTTTTTGAATACACTATCGAAAGTAGATTTTTTTATCAAAACGAAAAGGTAAAATAAAATATCGGTCGGGTGAAAACCAGGGGGGGTTATTGCTAATAAAAAATTAAAAAAATTTTTTGGCAGATAAAATTTATAAGATTAAACAAAAGTTTACATCTTAAATTTCCCTTTTGGAAGAGATCCTTGGGGTTTTTTTATAAAAGTGTCTGACATATTTTCGTTTTAAAAAAAACTTTCCCGTTTGCTGGATGGTTGGGCTAGCTTAAATTTTCATTACATGTCCCCTCAGGGTTCTCCGTTCTGCTAAGGAGGACACACCTGACTGGGCATAAAAGCTGACTACCGGCTTGTTCGAAATGCACCAAGGCAATACGAAACCCACAATGGGGGGGCGTGTCTAGAAGTTTGGGGTTGTGTTACTTGCTGAAGAGTATACAAAACTCCATAGTCCATCTTGGAGCAAACTGAGTCCGAAAATTCTCAACATGCGTCCTATCTGCCCCCCACGATGTATTACTAAACTTTCAATGGGTTGTTTTAAACATGCTTTTTTGCGTAACTCACAACGGGGTCTTTCCAATTTAGTTTTTGTAAAAACACCATGCCGAGAAGACGGAATTTGTTTGAATAGAAGTTCTCATTGTTAACGTAGTTGTGGGTCATTTTGGATTCCTTAAACGGAAAAAGTGAATGCACTGATTTTTTCGGGAGAGAATCGTGTCCCCCCCTTTCGGCCCATTCACTTATTTGTTCATCCAATTTGCACGGCCCTTTGAGCTTTTTTGATATTTTACCGTCTGAAAAAGTTTCCAGGTCATCTACAAATGGCCCACGAATTGGCTCTTTGGGATACAATCCACCACACTGTTTTTTTCCAATAGCAAACGTATACCGAAAAGACCGACCCTTGGGTACACCTGTTTCCATGAGAACGAGTCTGAAAAAACATTGTTAACCCCTTTGAAATTCTATTTTTTAAAAAGTTTTCTAAAAATTTTGGCTGTGCCCTCAAAAACCCCACTCGGATCTGTTGAAGAATTTTTAATCCCCATTTGTTCGTATCTTTTTCAAGTCAAAAAGACACCAACACATTTTTTTTTGCAAAAAACCCTTTTGAAAAAACGTCCTAATCGCCAAGTGGTCGATGGTGCAACGACTTTGAAAAATCCAATTGGCGTTCGCCAAAAACTGCGGGGTCTCCACATCCACATTATCGTTTGTTGACATCTTTTCAAAACCATTTGCAAAAGCAATTTGTAAGAAATAGGGCGATATGAAGTGGGGCATCACTTATCTTTTGGGGGTTTGAGAAGTGGTTAAGAGGGCCAGCCAACTATGGGGAAAATATTCAACAACCAAAATATTAAAAAAAATAATAACTTCCAATGAGGGATCGTCAGGTGCCAACATGTCGTTGTGCATTTTTTTCTCCCACAGATGTGCGACGAAAGGGCTTAACGCCATACGGAGTTCCCACAAAGAGAACCTCTGTTGTATGGCTCATCGTTTTCGATGAGAAATTAAAAGTTTTCGAGCTTCTGTAAACTGCTTGTGTGCTAGAAATTCTGCATCATATCGTGCTTACTGCTTACCGATGAAAAATGGTACCCATACTAAAGCCACATCTGCGGGAGTAAAATTTTAAATTGCCCGCCATCCTTGTAGGGGGTATGGTGTTTCCTGACGCCCACTAATTGATTTAATCCTTTTCCACCCATCGGGAAAAGGGGTGCTGTAATTTATGAAATACATACCTTGCCCGACTGCCTCTTACTATTTGATAATTTGTCCCCGTTTTTTCCTCTCTCGTGCTTAATTGATTAAATTTCAAAAGTGGAAAGTATTTAATTTTTTAAAAGCTGCTTTCTTTGCCTTGTGGCCATGCACAATCTTTGTTCCCCCCGGGGCGACACGACGACGTGGGTTTACCATATCAGTGGTATACTGGCATATCTGCACAAGCAAGCATTTACTTACCATTTACAAGCACGTTGGGGGCACAGAACTAGTAAAATCCACCTTTACAAAGAGACTTCACTATTTCCCCGGAACTTTCCCCAAACAGCTTGCGCAAATCTCCATCCCGCCTGGATTGTGTGGCCTATTTTAGTTTTTTACATTCACCTAATTGGAAAAAGATCCTTCCATGTAAATAATCAAGCACTTTAGCTCGAATCAACGATAGCAAAGGGGTACCATGATAAATCTATGGCTGAAAAATGCCCGAAAGTGACGTGAAATGATCTCTGGGGGCCCCTGTTCCAAAGAAAAATCATTGTGTTGTAGAAAATCTGCTACAACACAACCCCGTTTTATCAGAAACTACTGATCCCCAGTCAGTATGGTGGCGTTAAAATCACCACCCAAATTACGGGCCATGTAATTTATCCGACAATGCCTCCTATCGCGTCTGCTAATGATTAATGGGTGGAATGTAAAACAGCATAATTGGTTCATTTGGAATGTAAGCTGTAAAGGCGACCGGGGCCCGAAGGCGGTTTTCAAGGAATTTGAGTGGCATACACAGAGTCATGCCCCCAGAATGGCAAACACCCCCTGTGCACGTTCACCTCCTTAAATCCTTACGGTAGTTGTATAACCCTTAACCCTAGGGGTTTCTTGGTTTGAAAAAGTTTCTTGTAATAAAAAATCAAAGGGTTTTTGTGTTTTTTTTAAGGTAGCTGTACTCTTCTAGTTTGCTAGAATCCTCTCAATTTCCACATATTAGTTAGCCATTTTAAAAATTATATTTTTTATTATCTTAAATAAAAAGCTGTTTTTTTTTTAAAATTTCCCCCATGGGTTTTTAAATATCAAAAGGGTTCTCATCCATTAACCGATCCTCCAACTGTCTCAAAAAGTGACACGTAGATGGGCTGTTTTTTTGGTTGGGAATCTTTTAAAAACCCCTTTACATTTGGACCCACTAAAAACCCCAAAGGTTTTTTGGTTTTTTCTTTTTTTGGGATTTTTGGTAAATTTACTTCACTTGAACACACTTTCTGTTGACGTCTTGCTGTTGATTAAATTTACCTAATTTTCCACTCGGAATTTGAGATCGGTCAGGGAAAATTAACTCTTGTAAAGTTTTCCCCCGCTCCTGTTGTTCTTTGCTTTTCTTTTAATTGATCTTGTATGATTTCTGATCACAAGCAATGCTTCAATAGTTTCCTTTAGCTTTGCGTTCTCCTGAAACCCAAAGGGGATGTCTTCAACTGGAGGTAGCCGCACAGCTTGGGGATTTATATTTGGTTTTTGAGATGTTCTGTTTTTTCCTGATTTGTTGCAATTATGCCTCTACTATTTGTGTTACAGCTTTCCAAATGATACGGAAGATTAATGGTGTGGTAATTTGTCTATCCTTTTTTTTCCTCATGAAAAAATTAGTTTTTCAACCGCCATTATCTCACAAAACTTCTTCCCCTTTTCCCTCCCTAGGGGCAATCACGGGGAAAAAAAGCATGTGGCCACTACAATTGACAAACTCGTTTGGATTTCACACTGCACTTCACCATAGATTTGAAACCGCATTCCCGAAATAGGTTCAGACTTACAGACATTTTTGGTGTTCCAATCTTTGACAGGGGAAAATCTCATGGGGTTTGGTATATAGGTTCTGACATCTAAATGTGGTATCCCCTAACACCCTTTTTAGGTAAATCCTTAGTGTTTAAGGTGAGGAATTTTTGTGCCCGTTGGAAAATTTTTCTCCACAACACGGGGCTTTTCTATACAATCAATGAAACCTTTTTTGGAGAGTTCCTCTTTAATTTCCTCATTGGTAACATATTTTAGATCAGAACAAATAATAATTTCCTTTAGAATTATTATTTTTTTCATGCGGCTTAACTTCGATTTCAAAAAGGTAGTCAAATTTGGTGGTTTTAAATAATGTTTAGACTGCTTTCATTAGCATCTCACCCGAAGCAATCCATTTTGCAGTTTTTCCGGACTGATTTTACAGTACCTGCTACTCCTTTAAACGTTTTTGCAATTGCAACTGATGATTTTTTAAAAAAAGTTTGTTCTCTTTTTAAGGGTTTTTTGTCAAATTCTTGGTAATTTTTTACAGGTTTATAGTTTTTTTACCATAGTGTAAGTGTTATTTTGGTTCAAAAAAAGACTGGTCTTTCTTTGATGGGAATTTTTTTGTTTTTTGGGATGGGAAAAGGGGGGTTGGGGGGATTAAGATTTTTCCCTAGTGAAAAGGGGGCAACCTAAAAAATTTTCCCCAAAAAACTCACTACCCCCTTGGTTCTACCACATGGGGGCCCTTTTAAACATTAAAAATTTCTTTTTTTTATCAGTTGGGATGTAGGGAAAAAGCCATTTTTGGGCCGCCAAAGACATAGACGCAATGATCTTTTTCCATGTGGTCGGCTCCGACCCTTCTCTTCCCTGCCCCCACATTGGGACATAAAACCCACGCATTATGTCCGGGGGCCCAAAGTGCAAAAATAATGGGGACAAATGTTTTCATCCGATTGACCCGGTGGGCTAGTTCTGAAACTCCCTCTATGTGAAACGGTGGCCAAAGTTGGTTTGTTGGTCCTGTTTCTCGCAAGAAAAATTTTCCCCAACAACCAGGATCCCCTTTTCCACCGGCACGGGTCGCACCGCACGGCAAACACGGCGGTAACGTTTAGAACACAAAGGGGGCCAGCATTGATGGTGAAGAGTAGAAAAAGTGAAAAAGTAATAAATAGATATGATTGTAGAGTAAATGTGAGTGTGGGAAAGTGAAAATATATGCATGAGAGCCCCCTTTGCGATCTCCAGTCACCTAAAGATCTGATTTGAGGGGTCCACACCGACTGCCTCTTTGTCGCCTTTTACGATGACCGAGGAGAATGCTCGGGGGCCTATTCTACCCCGGCCCAGACGGGGACCCAGACAGGGCCCGGGCCAAGGGGAGGAGGAAGATCAATCAACCGAGAACATTTGAGTGACGACTGACGAGGGTAGAAAAGATCCCTACTCACGGTCTTCCCACGGTGTTCATCCTGAGCGTCTTGCTCTCTCCGATCACGCGGTCCTGGGTTCGACACTGGATGGACATCGTCACATCTTCAGGCAGCTTCAACCCTCTGACGGTGGGGAATCTCAGGGAAAACGCACAGACGCATCTGAAAGTTTTTGTTTTGGTTAATTTGGATTAAGGGCGCATCAACCGTGAGGCCATAATGCGCCACTCTAGCCTAAGGTGGGGATGTGGGGTCCATGCTGGTCAGAACAAGCCACGGTTAGGGGAAGGAAACGGGGGTTCTCACGTCGCGGTCGTCATCGTCTTTGTCATCGTTCGTTGTGTCATTGTCATCGTCGTCGAGGGGTCGTCAAGGGAAGGGGGCTACGTCCCCGACGGCGATTGCCAGGGCTCGCTTCTAGATTCGGGGAGTAGTATACTCTTTCTTAGTTGTTGATGTTTGAAATTTTTTTTAAAAATTTATTTGTATGTTCGGCTCGTCAACTGTTAGGTCATAATATGCAAACTCAAGCCAAAGGGGACGTGGATTGGAAAAATCCATAAGAAGCTTATTTTTGGCAACGACGTGAGAAACTAGGGCGCTTCAACCGGTTAGGTGATATTGCGCCTCCTATTGAAAGTAAATTAAACAAGTTTATGATGTGTTTGATGATAATATTGTTTTCTGAGTTTAAAAAGGTAAGAAAATGAAGGTGGTGATAGTAATAGCACAAGAAAAATGATTTATTTGTATGGAAATAAATAAATAAAGGAAATGGGTTTGATTTTGATGTGAATTAAATTTTGTCAGAACCAGCCTCGGTAGGGTGAGGATTGAGGAATGGCGTGGGACTCACGGCGTGGTTGTCATAGTCTTTGTCATCGTTTGTGTTATCATGGTCGTCGTCGTTGGAGAGGTCGTCAATCCACCAGTGAAGGCAGTGCTTTAATAATCAAATTTGATAAAAGTGGAAATTGTTTAATTGACATGACATATAGGGAAATATAATTTTCTCCGAATATTTTGAGTCATAAAACATCGTTATTGCCTATTTATTAGTCTCATAAAGCTTGTTTCAAAGTTGAAAGTTGACTCTTTGGTTGCTAACATTTTGTTGTCGCGATATTTAAATCAAAATTGTGTATTGTTGTTAAATTGAGTGATCAGTGTCAAGGGCAGAATTTCTCTGTTTTTAAATTACTGTAATTAATAGTTCTTTTTTTCAGCAATGGATTATAATTGTGAAGATGAAGAATCTGAATGTGGTTTTTGCCATGAGTTAGTGAAGTCATGTGATGCAACGACGACGTGAGAAACTAGGGCGCTTCAACCGGTTAGGTCATATTGCGCCGCCTGTGAATGAAAGTAAATTAGATGAGTTAATGCAGGTATGTCTGATGGTTAGATTGTTTTCTAAGTGTATAAATAACAAAATAAAATGATGATGATGAAAGTAACAGCAAAATAAAAGTTATGTATGTGAATGAAAAGAAAGAAAAGAAAGAAATGTGTATGATGTGAATTAAATTTTGTTAAATAGATTACTATGGATGAGAAATTTGGAAAGTTTGTCGCCGTTATCATATGATAGAAGTTCTTCATATGATTGGGAGAGATCAAATTGCATGCGCGAGGCATCATATTTGGTACATTCTGCTAACATATGATGTACGGTTAAAGGTACATCACATGTGTCACATATGGGAATAACCTTTTCTCTTGTTAAGAGATATCAGTGAGTTAGGCGCGTGTGGCCTATGCGAAGTCTAGACAATACCACCTCTCCTCTACGTGAGAGTCGAGATGTAGGTGGACGAATTTTATTAGTCAATGTAGGCATCACACTACGCAATTTGTTATTTTGCAACACATCCCAAGATGCTTGTCGCAAATCCAACAATCTTTGCTTGAATCCACTCTTGATATCTGGAACAGGAACTAAATTGAAATCAACGTCGCGAAGCTGGGACGCTTCCTTAGCAGCCCGATCAGCTTGTTCATTTCCCTCTATGCCCACGTGTCCAGGTATCCAGCAAAACTCTATTATAATATATCCCTTAGAAGTTAGTTTTTCTAAAAAGAATTGGATGTCTTGTACTAAATGATGACTAGAATACATGTGTTTTATAGCTTGAAGTGAACTTAAGCTATCTGAACACAAAATGTATTCTTTACAACGACAACGTAGAATGTATTTAAGAGCTTCACGGATGTTTTTTGTTTATTTGGATTAAGGACGCGTCAACCGTTAGGTCATAATGCACCACTCTAGCCTAAAGGGGGGGGGAGGAGGGGCCCATGCTGGTCAGAACCAGCCACGTGTAAAGGGAGGAAGGGGGGTTTCTCACGTCGCGGTCGTCATCGTCTTTGTCATCGTTCGTTGTGTCATTGTCATCGTCGCCGGGGGGTCGTCAAGGGAAGGGGGCAAGATCCTCGAATAACTCTGCAGTGAAAACTGAACACACGTCGCTTAGCCTGAAACCTAAAGAAACCTGAAACCTGAATTAAACCTTTGATGTTCATGGCAAATCTTTCTAAAGTTAATTTTGAATACAGTATCGCAAGTAGAGTTTTTATCAAAACGACAAAGGTCGAATAGAATAATCGGCTCTGGTGTAGACCAGGGCGGGTTATTGCTAAAAACAAAATTAAAAACTGTTGGCAGAATAAAATCTATAAGATTAAACAAAAGTTTACATCTTAACCCCGTTGGAAGGGTTGCCATCGGTTTGTTATCAAAGTGTCTGACATATTTCACATTAAAAACATCACGATTTGATGGATGGTCAGGCATAGATTCATTTTCATTACGTACGTACCCATCAAGAGGTTTCGCTGTTCTGCCAAGGAAGACACACCTGACTCAGCATACAAGCTGACTACCGGGCTTGTTCGAAATGCACCAAGAGCAATACGAAGACCACAATGGTGGACAGTGTCTAGAAGTTTAAGGGTTGTGTTACTTGCTGAAGAGTATACGAAACATCCATAGTCCATCTTGGAGCAAACTAGAGATCCGTAAATTCTCAACATGCAAGTCCTATCTGCACCCCACGATGTATTGCTGAGAACTTTCAATAGGTTGATTTTCAACATGCATCTTTTGCGTAACTCAACAATGTGGTGTTTCCAATTTAACATTTTGTCAAAGACCATGCCAGAAGACGAACATGTGGTTTGAATTAAAGTTCTATATTGAAGGGAGAGTTTGGTAGTGAGTTAAAGATTGGGGTGATGGGGATACTTAGCAGGAAAGATAGGGGGATGTCATCAAAGATGCAGCCAATAGTGGAGTAGAAAGAGCTTGCAAAGAAGAAGGAGGATTGTTTGTTGACGTTCGTCAGTGGATAGGGAAATCTGAATTAGACGATCATGGGTTACATCTAACATCTGAAGGGGGTAAGATGTTGGGAAGATTGATGGTGAGGGTGGCATCGAAGTTGAAACATACAAAGAGAGTTGTGGGGTGTGAGAACGACGACGTGAGAAACTAGGGCGCTTCAACCGGTTAGGTCATATTGCGCCGCCTGTGAATGAAAGTAAATGAGAAGAGTTAATGCAGGTATGTTTGATGATTAGATTGTTTTCTAAGTGTATAAATAACAAAATAAATTGAAGATGAAGAAAGTAATAGCAAAATAAAAGTTATGTATGTAAATGAAAATAAAGAAAAGAAAGAAATGTGTAAGATGTGAATTAAATTTTGTTAAATAGATTACTATGGATGAGAAATTTAGAAAGTTTGTCGCCGTTATCATATGATAGAAGTTCTTCATATGATTGTTGTGTATGGGGGGAGAAAGTATGGAGTGTTGACGTTGGGGGAAGGGGTTTGGGTTAAGGGGAAGGGTTTTGGAAGAGCGATTTTGGGGAAAGGGGTTCGGGGGGAAGGGGAAGTGTGTTTTTTTTTGTTTATTTGGATTAAGGAGGCGTCAACCGTTAGGTCATAATGCACCACTCTAGTCTAAGGGGGGAGGGGGAGAGAAGGGGCCATGCTGGTCAGAACCAGCCACGGGTAATGGGAGGAAGGGGGGTTTCTCACGTCGCGGTCGTCATCGTCTTTGTCATCGTTCGTTGTGTCATTGTCATCGTCGCCGGGAGGTCGTTAATGGAAGGGGGCAAGGTCCCCGACGACGATTGCCAGAGCTCGCCTCTAGTTTCGGGGAGTAAGATACTCCGCTCGTTCTAGCTGATGTTTGCGAGGTGGACTTGTTCTCTTGAATCGCCTTTTTCGAGTAGCAGAGCCATGCTCTGGGCCAATTCTACCCTGGGCCCAGACGGGGAAGGTTTTTGGAAGATCAATGTTGTGGGAAAGGGTTTGGATTTAGGGAAATGGTCTTGGGAGATGGAAAGAGAAATGGTATTGGAGGATTGTTGTATAAAGATGAGGAAACTGGGAGCCATGTTGAGAAGATCATCATTCATCACCATCCCTGGTAAGGTGAATAGGACGATGAAAGAAATTTTAAATGTAATGGAAGTAAATTGTAGAAGTATAAGGGGTAAAATTGATCAGTTTTGGTCCTTAAGAGCGTTCACCACCTGCGTTTTAGGCAATTTTCTGTTTGCTCGGCTGAATGACACCGCACTTGTTAGAAATTTTGAACATATCTCACACAAGTGGAAATAAAGGTTTCTATAGTAACACATTCCTAAAATTTGTATTTAAATAATTTATAAAAAATAAATTATATTACACGAATTTCAATTTTGTTAAAAAGTCCAAAATTGACTATATTCGTGATTTTTTTCTGGCTGATCAAGACAAAATTTTGAAAATCTATGACTGTAAGAACATCCATGTATGCTTTATTGACAAGTTTGCAAAATTGTATATACATAGGATGCTTCTTGGCCGAGCAAACCGCTATTTACTAACTGCCAAAAGGGTATATATGATCCAGACGTTGTGGTTGCAGTTGAGACTTGGTTAGATGAAGAAGTTTACGATGGGGAAATGACGACGACGTGAGAAACTAGGGCGCTTCAACCGGTTAGGTCATATTGCGCCGCCTGTGAATGAAAGTAAATGAGAAGATGTTAATGCAGGTATGTTTGATGATTAGATTGTTTTCTAAGTGTATAAATAACAAAATAAATTGAAGATGAAGAAAGTAATAGCAAAATAAAAGTTATGTATGTAAATGAAAAGAAAGAAAAGAAAGAAATGTGTAAGATGTGAATTAAATTTTGTTAAATAGATTACTATGGATGAGAAATTTAGAAAGTTTGTCGCCGTTATCATATGATAGAAGTTCTTCATATGATTGGGAGAGATCAAATTGCGTGCGCAAGGCATCATATTTGGCACATTCTGCTAGCATATTCTCACATGTGTCACATATGGGAGGCGTGTGTGGCCTATACGAATTCTAGACAATACCACCTCTTCTCTACGTGAGAGTCGAGACGTAGGTGGACGAATTTTGTTAGTCAATGTGGGCATCACACTACGCAATTTGTTATTTTGCAACACATCCCAAGATGCTTGTCGCAAATCCAACAATCTTTGCTTGTATCCACTCTTGACATCTGAAACGGGAACTAGATTGAAATCAACGTCGCGACGCTGGGAAGCTTCCTTAGCAGCCCGATCAGCGTGTTCATTTCCCTCTATGCCCACGTGTCCAGGTATCCAGCAAAACTCTATTATATATCCCTTAGAGGTTAGTTTTTCTAAATAGAATTGGATGTCTTGTACCAAATGATGACTAGAATACATGAGTTTTATAACTTGAAGTGAACTTAGGCTATCTGAACACAAAAGGTATTCTCCACAACGACAGCGTAGAATGTATTTAAGAGCTTCACGGATGGCGAATAACTCTGCAGTGAAAACTGAACACACGTCGCTTAGCCTGAAACGTTCAGTTAAGGTGGAGCAATAAAAGGCACTTCCAACCTTGTTGTCAATTTTGGAGCCATCTGTGAATACCAAAGTAAACCTTTGATGTTCATGGCAAATCTTTCTAAAGTTAATTTTGAATACACTATCGCAAGTAGAGTTTTTATCAAAACGACAAAGGTCGAATAGAAAAATCGGCTCTGGTGTAGACCAGGGCGGGTTATTGCTAAAAACAAAATTAAAAACTGTTGGCAGATTAAATTCTATAAGATTAAACAAAAGTTTACATCTTAACCCCGTTGGAAGGGTTGCCATCGGTTTGTTATCAAAGTGTCTGGCATATTTCACATTGGGAAATAAGTAGAGAGGGATATAATATATTTAGGAGGGATATGAATAAATAGCGGGGTGGTATAATGATTGTTTGTAAAAAAAATGTAAAGGTGGTGTGCTATGGGTTGAGGAAAACTGTGAGATGATGGGTGTAAATGTAAATTATGGTAAAGATAAAAAAAACTAGAGGTAATTGTGGTGTATCGACCGGGAGGTGTTGATACACTATTAAAGTTATAGGAACTATGTAAAGGGAAACATTTGAGTGCAAAAACCATAGTGGTTGGTGACTTAAATTGCCAGGAATAATTTGGGATGGTGGAGTGGAATCAAGGGCTGGTATAGTACATGGTTTGATCAATGGCATCATTAATGAAGGGTTTAAATAGATTGTTAGTGAAAACACAAGATTGATGGCTAGGGGTGGTAACATATTGGATGTTATTTTGGTTAATCCAGAAGATATGTGGTTAAGTACTGAAGTGGTAGAGGGAATTAGTGATCATAGGGTTCCAATAGCTGAATTCATTATAAATAATGGAGTTGATGAACATGATGAAATTCCATTGAATAATAAAAGAACAGTTTGGAGATATGACTGAGCGAATGTGAACGACATATCGCGACAGATATGACGGTTGGTCTGAGGGTAATGATAAGAGGGGTATTAATGGTATGTGGGAAAGCTTTTTAAGTATAATGAATGAAGTGAGATCATCTCTTGTTCCCAGTTAGTTGATTCGTAAGGATGAAATTCGCGAAAAGAGAAAAGAGTTGAACGATGAAAAAAGGAAAGCAAAGGGGGATTATTTATTGGGAATAATGGATGATAAAGATAGTAAAGGGAGTTGGAAATGAATGTATAGGTTATTAAGGGTAATAAAGTTATTAAGGACGTCCCAACTTTGAAGGGTGAAGGGGGGATTACATATGTAACAGACTTTGAAAAAACTGAGGCTCTAAATGAATTTTACTCAAGGCTTTTTCAGGATGGTGATGATGTAGACCATGTACTTGATGTTGTGGGAGATGACAGGGGTTGTTATGCAATGAGCATCTCTGATAAGGATGTAAAGGAAGTAATAAGGAATTTACGTAATGGCAAAGCACCAAGGAATGATGGGTTGGTGAGTAAATTTATTAAGCTGGCTGGGTCATCTGTGGTTCCATACTTCAAGGATATTTGTTCAAGATCATTAAGTGTTGGGAGAATGCCTAATGGATGGAGAAGCGCATCAGTCGTACCGATTTTAAAGGAGGGGGTAAGGGGAATATAGGTAACTATAGGCCTATATCATTAACTTCAATTGGGAGCAAAATAATGGAGAAAATGATTGGAAAACACATTCGTGAGACACATGATGAAAAGGGATGGCTAAATGGACAACCTGGTTAGGAAAGGGTAATCCTGTCAAACTCATTGTTAGATTTAACAAATGAGTTGAGTGGAATTATTGATAAAGGGTTTGAGGTAGATGCAATTTTCATAGATTTTGAAAATGCATTATCGCATGGGAAATTACGAAAGAAATTGGATGATGTAATTAAGGATAAGTGGGTGGTAAGATGGGTAGGGGATTTTTTAAAGGATAGAACGCAGTGGGTAAGAGTTGGTAAAGATCTGTCAGGGGAAATAGGCCTAAAGGTGAAATCTCGAGTACCGCAAGGAAGTGTAATAGGACCATTGTTGTTCTTAATTTATATCAATGATTTTTTTTTTGTTTATTTGGATTAAGGACACGTCAACCGTTAGGTCATAATGCACCACTCTCGCGTAAGGAGGGGGGGGGGGGAGGAGGGGCCCATGCTGGTCAAAACCAGCCACGGGTAAGGGGAGGAAGGGCAGTTTCTCACGTCGCGGTCGTCATCGTCTTTGTCATCGTTCGTTGTGTCATTGTCATCGTCGCCGGGGGATCGTAAAGGGAAGGGGGCAAGGCCCCGACGACGATTGCCAGAGCTCGCCTCTAGATTCGGGGAGTAATATACTACCCTTCTTACCAGCTGATGTTTGCGAGGTGGACTTTTTCTCTTGAATCGCCTTTTACGATTAGCAGAGCCATGCTCTGGGCCTATTCTACCCCGGGCCCAGACGGAGGATCAATGATATTGTGGGGTGGAATCAAAGTTAAGATTATTTGCAGATGATTGCATAATCTACAGAGAGATTTCATGTGAGGAAGATCGGCGAGGATTTCAGAGAGACGGGTATATTGGGGATATGGGTAGATGAAAATAAAATGGGTTTTAACACTAAAAAGTGCAAGGTTGATACGTTTGGAAAGAAAAGAGAAAAAGTGAACTGGGTATATATCATACAAGGGGAGCATCTACAAAGAGAAGATAGTTACAAATACCTTGGTGTACATTTGGAAAAGGGGTTGAACTGGGATTGCCATGTAAATGAGGTAGTTAAAAAGGGGCATAGAGTACTAAGTTTTGTAAGAATGGTGACAGTGGGAGTTGCAAAAGGGGTGAGAAACCATATGTATAAAACATTGGTGAGACCTGTGATTGAGTATGCAGGATCTATTTGGGATCCATACTAGACCAGAACCCAGGTAGGGAAACCCTCCCCCCACCTGCGGAGAAATGGAGACCCATATTATTATGTTAGGGTGGTTATTTTGGAGTAGAAATCCACTTGTTGGCCAGTTGGCCAGTGGTGGGTGCGGGGTACAGGGGTGCCCAAAGGGTCAATTGTGCTGCTTTTTGTAACTGTTTTTATTTTTTTAGGGCCAAACCGTTGAACGAAATCTATTTTTGACTTTTGATTCGTGTAAGGAATGAAAAATACAATTTTTTACATATTTTTATTTTCTTGTATGTACCGGAAATAACTTTTTTGAGTTTTCCAAAATCAAAGTCAAAATGGCCCCAGATTGCCCGTTTTGGTTAAAACTGTTAAATTATGTTAGGGTGAACATTTGTTAGTAGAAATCCACTTGTTGGCCAGTTCGCCAGTGGTGGGTGCGGCGTACAGGGCCGCCCAAAAAGTAAATTTTGGGGATGATTTTCATCTGTTTTTATTTTTTTTATGCCAAATCGTTTGACAAAATCTATTTTGGACTTTAGATTCGTGTAAGGATTTGAAAATAGAATGTTAAGCATATTTTTATTTTCTCGTATGTCCCGGAAATAACAATTTTGAGTTTTCCAAAATCAAAGTCAAAATAGCCCCAAATTGCCCGTTTTGCTTAAAACTGATAAATTATGTTAAAGTGAATATTTGTTAGTAGAAATCCACTTGTTGGCCAGTTGGCCAGTGGTGGATGCGACGTACAGGGCCGTCCAAAAAGTAAATTTTGGGGATGATTTTTATCTGTTTTTATTTTTTTTATGCCAAATCGTTTGACAAAATCTATTTTGGGCTTTAGATTCGTGTAAAAATTTGAAAATAGAATGTTAAGCATATTTTTATTTTCTCGTATGTCCCGGAAATAACAATTTTGAGTTTTCCAAAATCAAAGTCAAAATGACCCCAAGTTGCCCGTTTTGCTTAAAACTGATAAATTATGTTATGGTTGTTATTATTTAGTAGAAATTCACTTGTTGGCCAGTTGGCCAGTGGTGGATGCGGCGTACAGGGGCGTCCAAAAAGTAAATTTTGGAGATAGATTTTCAACTGTTTTTATTTTTTTTATGCCAAATCGTTTGACAAAATCTATTTTGGGCTTAAGATTCGTGTGAGGATTTGAAAATAAAATGTTTAGCATATTTTTATTTTCTCGTACGTCCCGGAAATAACAATTTTGAGTTTTCCAAAATCAAAGTCAAAATGGACCCAAATTGCCTGTTTTGGTTAAAACTGATAAATATTATTATTATTTAGTAGAAATAAACTTGTTTGCCAGTTGGCTAGTGGTGCATGCGGCGTACAGGGTCGTCCAAAAAGTGAATTTGGAAAATGATTTTTTTAGTTTTTATTTTTATGCGGCCGAATCGTTGGGCGAAATCTATTTTTTACTTTTGATTCGTGTTAAGAATGTTTAATACAATATTATCTAAATTTTTTACTGTCTTGCGTGTCCCGGAAATAAAATGTTTGTCTTTTTGGAAAAAGAAGTCAAAATGATCCTAAGTTGCCCTACTTTAGACATAAAAATGTACATATCATGATGTAATATTTATGAAGATATTATATTGAGTACTATGGGGATGTGTTTGATGGTCATGTAATCAGTAGTCTAGTTCATCTTTGTCTTCATCTTCACTCTCAACAACGTCTCTGCCTCTTTCAATCTCGATGTCGTCGGGATCATCTTCCACATCGGATGCATTGTCTTGTGTTTCCAAAATATTAACTTACTCATTTGGGAGCACGTTGCCTTCGGTCCACGCGTAGAGAAGTCCATCCGGGGTGACCGACCAGCCATGACTTAGGGGCTCAGGTATGTCGGGCACTGCATCTGTTGCTTTACGCCATATCATTGCTTGATAATTTTCACGCAGGATATACAACCGTAAAGATGATCTGCATGGTGGTAGTAAGCTGAGATCAGTGCCGCTGTATTTTGTCAGTGGTTTAAACAATGATTTTTGAAATCCTTTGCGAAAAAGATGGTAGCGAGTTTCATTTGCATCAGCAGTACTGGTCTCCCCATACATAAGGCAAACAAATCTTTCTAATTGGTCGCACGTAGTTTTCTTCTACAGTAACCTAGGTGCCAAGAGATAACATAGAGTTCTCGAATTAGGGGTGTTTCTCTAATAGTTTTAAAGGCAAAAATTTTCCTCTTCTAACAAAAGAACTTGTGGTGTCACAACCAGTAAACGCGTGAAATATGGCGTAAGAACTTCACATAGTTTTGCCCCTCTCTAAGAAATTACTTTTTGATGTCAACAAGTCTTCTCTTATGACTCCAAAGCCAGTATATAAAAGTACTTGTTGGTTTACTTGCTGCGCGTATTTCAATAAGATGATGAATACGTCAGTGTCAGGAGAACAAACAATGATGCTAAAACTAGCGTCGTGTCGAGATGCTGCATGACAACGGTGGAGCATCATTCGACCATCGGCCTCTTCTTGTGTAGATTGCAGCTCTTCGATGGTCGATTTAGTCACAGTGTTTGTAAAATAAAATATTTGTAAATAAAAATATGCATAACATTCTACTTTCAAATCAACACTCGAATCTAAAGCCTAAACTAAATTTTTTACAACGACCTGGCATTAAAAAAATTAAAATGGTTAAAAATCATCTCCAAATATTACTTTTTGGACGCCCCTGTACGCCGCATCCACCACTAGCCAACTGGCCAACAAGTGGATTTCTACTAAATAATATAAACTCTAACACGATTTATCAGTTTTAACCAAAACGGGCAATTTGGGGCCATTTTGACTTTGATTATGGAAAACTCAAAATTGTTATCTCCGGGACGTACGAGAAAATAAAAATATGCTTAACATTCTATTTTCAAATCCTAACAAGAATCTAAAGCCCAAAATAGATTTTGTTCAACGATTTGGCATTAAAAAATAAAAACAGTTGAAAATCATCCCCAAAATTTACTTTTTGGACGGCCCTGTACGCCGCATCCACCACTGGCCAACTGGCCAACAAGTGAATTTCTACTAAAAAATATTCACTTTTCCATAATTTATCAGTTTGAAGCAAAACGGGCAATTTGGGGCTATTTTGACTTTGATTTTGGAAAACTCAAAATTGTTATTTCCGGGACATACGAGAAAATAAAATTATGCTTAACATTCTATTTTCAAATCCTTACACGAATCTAAAGTCCAAAATAGATTTTGTCAAACGATTTGGCATAAAAAAAAAAAACAGATGAAAATCATCCCCAAAATTTACTTTTTGGACGGCCCTGTACGCCGCACCCACCTCTGGCGAACTAACCAACAAGTATATTTCTAATAACAAATGTTCACCCTAACATAATTTATCAGTTTCAACCAAAACGGGCAATCTGGGGCCATTTTGACTTTGATTTTGGAAAACTCAAAAAAGTTATTTCCGTTACATACAAGAAAAAAAAATATGAATAAAATTTTATTTTTCATTCCTTACACGAATCAAAAGTCAAAAATAGATTTTGTTGAACGGTTTGGCCCTAAAAAAATAAAAACTGTTACAAAAAACAGCACAATTAACCCTTTGGGCACCCCTATACCCCGCACCCACCACTGGCCAACTGGCCAACAAGTGGATTTCTACTCCAAAATAACCACCCTAACATAATATATGGGTCTCCATTTCTCCGCAGAGGGGGGGAGGGTCTCACTAATGGTGGGTTCCGGTCTATACAGAGTTGGAGAGAAAGATGAAATAGAGAAGGTGCAGAAGAAGGCGGCCAGGTGGGTTTTTGGTTTATTTGGATAAAGGACGCGTCAACCGTGAGGTCATAATGCATCACTCTAGCCTAAGGAGAGTGAGGAGGAGGAGCCCATGCTGGTCAGAACCAGCCACGGGTAAGGGAAGAAAGGGGGGTTTCTCACGTCGCGGTCGTCATTGTCTTTGTCATCGTCGTCGGGGAGGTCGTCAAGGGAAGGGGACAAGGTCCCCGACGACGATTGCCAGAGCACGCCTCTATTTTCGGGGAGTAAAGTAGGCCTACTACCCTTCATCCTAGCTGATGTTTGCGAGGTGGACTTTTTCTCTTGAATCGCCTTTTACGATTAGCAGAGCCATACTCTGGGCCAATTCTACTCTGGGCCCAGACGGGGCAGAGCCATGCTCAGGGCAAAAATTTAGCCAGGACCCAGACGGGGGAACCAACCACGGGTAGAGAGATTCTCAATGGGGGTCACACGTCGCAGTCGTCATCTTCTTTTTCATCGTTCGTGTTGTCATGGTCGTCGTCTGGGAATGAAAGGGGGTGAGATTGTTTTAAATTCATTATGTGTAAGGGCGCGTCAACCAATGGGTCATAATGCAACACTTTATAGCCTAGGATATATGGGGAGGAAAGTCCCATATGCTTGTCAAGTTGTCAGAACCAGCCACGGGTAAGGGGAGGAAAGGATGGTTATCACGTCGTTCGTCATCGTTCGTCATCGTTCTTGGTGTCTTTGTCTTCTAGGTCGTCAAGAGGATTTTGTTTATTTGGATTAAGGACGCGTCAACCGTTAGGTCATAATGCACCACTCTAGCCTAAGGGGGGGGAGGAGGGGCCCATGCTGGTCAGAACCAGCCACGGGTAAGGGGGGGAAGGGGGGTTCTCACGGCGCGGTCGTCATCGTCTTTGTCATCGTTCGTTGTGTCATTGTCATCGTCGCCGGGGGGTCGTCAAGGGAAGGGGGCAAGGTCCCCGACGCCGATTGCAAGAGCTCACCTCTAGTTTTGAGGAGTAAGTTACTCAGCTTTTACTAGCTGATGTTTGCGAGGTGGACTTTTTCTCTTGAATCGCCTTTTACGATTAGAAGAGCCGTGCTCTGGGCCAATTCTACCCCGGGCCCAGAGGAGGGGGAAGATGTCACTGTCGACAATTGCCAGAGCTCGCCTCTAGTTTCGGCGAGTACAATACTCATTTAGTCCTTACATACTAGCTGATGTTTGTGAGATGGACTTTTCCTCTTTTCTCGACTTTCGAGGTTAGCAGTGCTCTGAGCTAATATCTGTGGGTTCAGGACTTTGAAAGCCAAAGTCTTGCCCTAACTAAGTACGACAACGTAAGATTTTTTAAATGATTTAAGATTAATTAAATTTAAGGGCGCGTCGACTGTTGGGTGATAATGCGCCACTCTAGTCTACGGGATATAGGGGCCCATGCTGGTCAGAACCAGCCATGGGTAAGGGGATGAAGGGGGGTTTCTCACGTCGCGGTCGTCATCGTCTTTGTCATTGTTCGTTATAAGAAGTAGGGGCCCATGCTGGTGGTGTTGCTGGAGAAGCGGTGTACCCGGCGACGATTTTCAGAGCTCGCCTCTAGATTCGGGGAGTAATATACTACCCTTAATACTAGCTGATGTTTGCGAGGTGGACTTTTTCTCTTGATTCGCCTTTTACGATTAGCATAGCCATGCTCTGGGCCAATTCTACCTCGGGCCCAGACGGGAATGAAACTATATTGAAATCAACGTCGTGGCGCCGGGAAGCTTCCAAGCTTCCACAAATGCCACTAATTCAAGAAGCTTTACGGTGACATGAATTAATCACACGCACGCTAGCATTGAGCCTACCATGGCGTCGTGACTGCCCTCTGTCGGAGAGAAGACGCACTACAAGTGCACTTGCAAGGTACGATGCACACGAGCGCTCCGCATGTTGTGCACGACTCTAATGAATTATGTTTAATGGTGCCTAACGTACGTTCCGTCGAGACGGTAATGTAATGAGCGTTTATTGTAAACTTCTTCCAAGGAAATATATCAGTGCTATTAGACACGACGACGTGAGGAACTAGGGCGCTTCAACCGGTTGGGTCATATTGCGCCGCCTGCGATATTAAAGGTTGACAAGATGAGTTCATGGTGTGTTTGATGATTAGATGTTTTTCCAAGTGTAGGCTATATAAAAGAAAATGAAATGATGATAGTAATACCAGAACAAAAGTTATTTATGTGAATGGAAATAAATAAATTTAAAAAAATGAATATGTGAATTACATTTTGTTAAATAAATAGATAGATAGATAGATTAAATAGACTTCGGATGGGTTTTGGGTTATTTGGATAACCGTTAGGTCATAGAATGCATCACTCTAGCCTAGGGGATGTGGGGAGGAAAGTCCTACGCTGTTTTGTACCAGCCACGTGTAGGGGAAGGAAAGGGGAAGTTCTCACGACGCGGTCGTCATTGTCTTTGTGATAGTTCGTTGAATCATTGTCATCGTCGTCGGGGAGGTCGTCAAGGGACGGGAATAGTGTCCCCGACGACGATTGCCAGAGCTTGCCTCTAGTTTTGGGGAGTAATATACTACTCTTCTTACTATCTGATGTTTGCGATGTGGACTTTTTCTGTTGAATCGCCTTGTACGATTAGCAGAGCCATGCTCTGGGCAAATTCTACCCTAAAGCGAAAAGGTTGATGTTGTTCATGTTTATTAGGTTTAAGGGCGCGTCAACCGTTAGGTCATATTGCGCCTCCTGTGATAATAAGTTTATTTTGGTTTTAGTTAGTTTTATTTTATAAGTATAATTTTCCAATTTTTTTTTTTGTTTATTTGGATTAAGGACGCGTCAACCGTTAGGTCATAATGCACCACTCTAGCCCAGGGAATGTGGGGAGTTAAATTTTGTTAAACTAGGAAGCTTCGCAAACGCTTTTTCAGGCGCGTTGTTGGATGAGCCTAATTGTTTAAGGGTTTTTTTCACTGAAAATGTATGAAAAACCAGCAATTTTGTATAATTATTGTTTTAAATGTTTTTTAAGTTTACTTTTTTATTTATTGACAACATAAATTTATTTTATGCTGATATAATGCTAAAAGCATTAAATGAATTTTTTTCTTGAGCGCTGCATGCTATTTTGCAGGGGAAAATGGCTTACCGGTACTGATATTAAGCCTAATCTAGGTCTGTATAGAGAGTATATATTGTATATAGAGTGTTCTTTATAACAATTTTAGTCAATTTTAAAGAAGCCTAGATTAAGAGGTTATAAAGGCCAAGTGAATTCATGTTAAATAGATAAACTGAACCTTTAGGCTATGTTATACTCAAATTTACCAAAAAACAACATAAATAAACATTAAATGATATTATCTCAAAACTTTTATTCTAGCACATTTGCTAACATTTTTTCCTACTTCTTCTACAGTTTTTAAGATAAAAGGATAATTTATTTTTTAATGTGCTCACAAGTCTTATTCTGACAAATTCACCACACACTTTTTTGATGAGATTTATAGTTTTTTAATTAAAATATGGGAAATATAGATTTGTTACAAAAAACATACATTTTCCAACAATGCAAAGGAAAAAAATCATATTTATCAAACAAAACAAAAATTATAAAATCCGTCTGGTAAATGTTTAGATGTATTGTTTTTTTAATCTAAAACACCTTTCACTTAAAAAAAAAAAATGAAAATTGTAAAAGCCTTAGCATTATCGCAGCATCATAGCAAAATCGTAAAATTGCAATTATTAAAAGAAATAATTGTTTGATTGCGCTCAAATTTCACACGGATATATTAATTCATAAAATTAAGGTTCTGTGAAAAAATCATTACAATCGGATAAAGCATGTAGGTGTTAAAAGTCGAAGAATGTTTTAAATATTAGAAAAATCGTAAAATTGCGATTTTCATAAAAAATAAATTTTCGATTGCGCTCAAATTTCACACGAATATATTAATTCATAACATTAAGGATCTGTGGAAAAATCATTACAATAGGATAAAGCATGTAGGTGTTACAAGTCAAAGATTTTTTTTTTAATCGAAAAAAATCGTAAAATTGCGATTTCCATGAGAAATAATTTTTCAATCGATTTTTCGAACCGTGCAGTTCTAAGTTCAGAGATTTTGAAAGCCTCCATAAAATTTCATCGCAATTGGAGTATTGGTTTAGCCGGAATCGTGTTCACAGACACACAAAAATACAAAAAAAAACATTCCGGATTTTTTTCTCCAGTGTAGTGAAATGAAATCTTCGCTTCGCTCGCTACGCTTATCCAAAAAAATTCTTTTAAGATGTCTCTTGCTAGGTTTCTAACGAACAATAATTATAATTATACGTGAAACATTCACGATGTTGCAAACCGCAATAGGGATGAAAAAAGGGGTAAATACCTATCTATGCCCCCAAACATATAAATTATAACTAACTTCCAGTTATCTTGTCGTGAGAAACTAGGGCGCTTCAACCGGTTAGGTCATATTGCGCCGCCTGTGAATGAAAGTTGATGAGATGAGTTAATGCAGGTATGTTTGATGATTAGATTGGTTTCTTAGTGTTTAAATAACAAAATAAATTGATGATGATGAAAGTAATTGCAAAAAAAAAGTTATGTTTGTGAATCAAAATAAATAAATTAAGAAATGTGTATGATGTGAATTAAAATTTTGTTAAATAGATTGCTATGGATGAGAAATTTAGAAAGTTTGTCGCCGTTATCATATGATAGAAATTCTTCATATGATTGGGAGAGATCAAATTGCGTGCGCAAGGCATCATACTTGGTACATGCTGCTAGCATATGATGTACGGTTAAAGGTTCATCACATGTGTCACATATGGGAATAACATATCCGTGAGTTAGACGTGTGTGGCCTATACGGATTCTAGACAATATACCACCTCTTCTCTACGTGAGAGTTGATGAGATGAGTTATGGTGGACGAATTTTATTAGTCAGTGTGGGCATCACACTATGCAATTTGTTATTTAGCAAACGTTAATAAGCTACGCACAATTAATGAATATTATAAGCTGCCTTAGTAACTGTTGTTTTTTTCCAATTCAATACCATTGCGGGTTATTATAAATAATTAATTAACTCATGTTTAACGATTGCTTTTTTCTTTCAGAGTGAGTCTAGCATATAGCTGTTTTCGTTTTTTTTTCTTTTCTTTTACGTCTGTCCAATTCCAGTACGGTTTATTTATGAATAAGTAATTAGCATATGATTATGATTGCGTTCTTTTCTTCTGAAGAGTAAGTGTGTGCGTTACAGGTCACTGCTAAAAGCGTGCCGTACTCCCTAACCCGTGACTAATTCACTAGCAAAATAATCGTCTCGCTATCGTCTACTTACCTCGCCGTTGTCCGGACACTGTTGAACGCCGCATTCCTCCAGGTTACCATTCATGTCGACGAAGAACTTTCTGCCGTCCCCGGCGTCGAGCGGAGCCTCGCACCGGGCCCCGGGTAGGCGGTTCTCAAAGACCGGCGGCGAGGGTAGCGGCCGCGAGGGCACGAGGACGGCGCGGAACTGCGTCTTGGAGGGTGTCTGGAAACAGCTGATGTCTGTGACGTCGACTTTCAAAAGAGGCTCCACCGAAAGTCGCGGTTCTTCCGGTACAAAATCGTATCCTTGTATCGCGACGGGACGGATGTATGTACGTACCGGAATTGCCGGTACCGGAATACTCTTCACGACTTGGTAGTTGTAGAATTTACCGTTTCTAGGTGGTCCTTCGGGTTTGTCGTCGTTTTCCAACAGTTGGATGATTTTAGCGAGTTCGGTGGAGGTTGGTCGATGGTTGGACTCTACGGTTGGGTACGGGAAGGAGGTTGATGGTCGGGATGTGGAGATTGAGTCGAGACCGTAGTTGATGTCTTCGGGGGGTGGGGCCGGGGGTTGGGGGATCTGCCCCCGAGCTTGGGGACGAGAGCGGAAGGTGTATCCAGGCGGAGGACGTAAAGTTCCACCCACTTCCGGTTGGTTTCTCTCCTGCTGTCGTGTGTCCGGTCTCTGGATCACGTGGTCCCGGGCTTGATACCTGTGGTCGCTCCTCGGTTGTATTGTCGTCGCGTCCAGACGGTTCAGTCGGAGGTTATCGTCTTCTGGGGGTGGCGCAGGCGGTTGCGGCTCTTCCCGGGTCGTCGTCGAGCCTCGATCCCCGTACTGGTATCTCCTGCGTGGGGGGTGGAGGGTGGCGGCGGGGGGGGGGGGGGGGGGGGGCCGGGGGGTGGATGTCGTTCCTCCTCTCCTCGTAGTCGTATTCGAACCTCGACCCACCGCTCTCGAACGGAGGGGGTGCGGGGGGCTGGGGCTGGTTGTGCACCCCCTGCTCGGCATTGCCGTAGCCACCTCGTGACGTCACGGGCACATCCTCGTTAGGAGGCGATTCAATCACCTGAAGATTTCTTCGAGGTTTATCCTTCAGTTCTACCAACGTGAACAACATCCAAAACATCAACACTGGGAGATACCTTGAATACTTCATTGCTAGATTTACACAATTCACTCTTTGTCGTCACGAACGCACATTGGCCACACCGATAGGCTATACAACACGTGACATAAACTGTCAGGGAATGAAATATATCCGTTCACGCAAAGCTACCACAAACACGCTATAAAAATCTGGCAATTTACATATTTTTTAAACTATTAAGTCATCTAAAACAACAACAATAACACAAAACAACAATATTTCGTAAACCAATTACGATTGTGTAAGGAATGGCAACTCACTACGAACACTGTCACCTATTTCCGCCTCAAATTCATTGATGAATAGCAGTGTTGTTATGAAAAGTAACACTTTTTAACAATCTATCTTAATATCTCACAAATGTGACAATCATTATCCTCCACAAACTACGATGAAATAAAAAAGTTCGATGAAAATAAAAATATGCGTGTCTCATTAATCCAGTATTATTCTAGAATATACAAAACTACATATTTGCACACACGACGAAGCAATGTATTCTATAAATTATCCACAATATCGCTGTCACTATCACTATCCACGCACTATCGACTAATGAAGCCTAACCTATCGGAAGACGTCTTTATAAACTTCAAGAAAGAGGTGTGTGAATCTAGAAACGGTTACACAATGCACACTTGTGAGTGAATGCATGAGTTTCGTGACCGATTAAGGCGACTGTTTTGGGGGGAAATGGATTTCGTGTGTCTCCACGTAGCTAACACAGTGGCGGGTCTGTAGGTGTGTGGACTAGGCTAGTCGTAGCATCACGATAGGAAAGTGTCGTGAAATTGATTCGTGATCTATGGCTCTTGTCGTACGAGGATGATGGAAATTTTAAGTGCCCATTAAGTAAGGAAATATTAATGAAAACTATTCTGGCCTACTAAACACTACACTTCGCTGGACTTTGTGTCAGGTACGGTTAACACGACTACATGTCTATATACGTTGGTTTTAATACCCAACCCACTCGATCGACCACGAGGACTCATTCCGTGTATTGTTTTCGATCTACCATATGACTCTTTGGTAACAAGTATCTGATAGAAAGTTTACATAATTATGCAAAGCGTTATTATTGTATCTTATCTACACTCACTGACAGTGTAGGCTCGAAGTTATCGCACGACTCAGATTCAGGAAGTACCGGGTTCATCGTGTGAGTTTTCTTTTAGTTTAATATACCCCGGGCCCAGATGGGGGGAAACCATGTTTAAATTATAAGAGGTGTTTAAAGGGGTATTTAACCGCTAAACTCAAAAAATATATTTCATTCAGGGTAACTAGTAATGAATTTAGCAATTAACAGAAAAATTATTGGGGCCACCATGACCTCCCAAATAATTGTCAAACATGACATTTTTCGAGCTAGGTCCCATCGGCAAAAATCTCCCATAAGAAATAACATGGGGACGATCTTTATGCCCCGTGACCTTGGAGGATTTTGATCCAAAAAATTATTGGCCATTATTGACATACTCGACAACCTTTTCTGTAAATTCTCTATATTTTGTTTTGTAATTTGGGCAAGTAGTTCGGTCAAAATATGCTGATTGCCAAGATGGGGTGTGATTTTGGAATGCATATTTTTGCGTGTTTGAGGGTATATTTGGGCACAGTTTCAAGACACGATGTTATAAAGGGGCATTTTAGATTGGTACTATGCTCTAGTATCTATGTGGACCAAAAAAGAAGCAGGTTAAAGCCGATTTAGAAAATTTTCCAAAACACCAATTTTCGCCAATTTCTGGATCAAAAAAATTAAAAAATTTGTGTTAAATCACAGTTACAAGATATAATTTTTTAAACGGTCATTTAAGTGTAGTATTGTGCTATAGATCACGTGGTAAAAAATAATTTTTGGGTTTTTTAGCCCCTTTAAGTTTATTCTACCCTAGGCGCAGACGGGGGGGGGGGGGCAAGAAGCCAAGTGCAATAAAAAAATTAATGACATTGACAATAAATGTTCGTAATTTCTTACCTAATATAGATAATATTCTTATGCTTTTAGTGATATATGAGAAAATAATGGATCACCATTCGTAACGTCAACGTGAGAAACAAGGGCGCTTCAACCGGGTAGGTCATATTGCGCCGCCTGTGATATTGTAAGCTAATAAATGGAGTTTGTTATGTGTTAGATATGTATATTGTTTTCTAAGTTTATAAAATAAAACATTGATTTTTTATTTGGATCAAGGGCGCGTTAACCATTAGTCATAATCCGCCACTGGGAGGAATGTCCCATGCTGGTCAGAACCAGTTATGTGTAGGGGGAGAAATTGGATTATTTGGAATAAGGACGCGTCAACCTTTAGGTCATAATGCACCACTCTAGCCTAAGGGGTGGGGGAGCAGGGGCTTATGCTGGTCAGAACCAGCCACGGGTAAGGGGAGGAATGGGAGGTTTTCACGTCGCGGTCCTCATCGTCTTTATCATCGTTCGTGGTGTCATTGTCGTCGTCGTCGTCGTCTGGGAGGTCGTCAAGGGAAGAAGGAAAGGTATCCCCGATGACGATTGCCACAGCTCGCCTCTAGTTTCGGGGAGGTAATATACTCCCCTCTTACGTAATAGCTGATGTGGACTTTTTCTCTTGAATCGCCTTTTACGATTAGCAGAGCCATGCTCTGGGCCAATTCTACCCCGGGCCCAGACGGGGGAATGGGATGATATTTGTTTGTTTATGTTTATTAGGTTTTACGGCGCATCAACCGTTAGGTCATATTGCGCCTCATGCGATAATGTAGTTTATAAGTTAGATTATAACAATATATTTTTTCAAAGGGGAGGAACGTAAGTGGTGACGTGGGGAGACGCGGGTTTGTTTTTGTTTATTTGGATTAAGGACGCGTCAACCGTTAGATCATAATGCACCACTCTAGTCTAAGGGGGGTGGGGAGGAGGAGCCCATGCTGGTCAGAACCAGCCACGGGTAAGGGGAGGAAGGAGAGTTTCTCACGTCGCGGTCGTCATCGTCTTTGTCATCGTTCGTATTGTCATTGTCATCGAAGGAAAGGAAGGGAAGGGGGCAAGATCCCCGACGACGATTGCCTCAGCTCGCCTCTAGTTTGGTGAGTAAGACACTCCGCTCTTACTAGCTGATGTTTGCGAGGTGGACTTTTTCTCTTAAATCGCCTTTTACGATTAGCAGAGCCATGCTCTGGGCCAATTCACAGGTTTGTGCTGTTCAGAACAAGCCACAAGCAAGGGGAGGGCATGGGAGTAGGTGGTCGGGGGCAAGGGGCCGGGGTCGGGGTCGGGTCGGGGGGCCTGTGGTCTGTGGCGAAATCAGTCCCGGCTCAGGCAAAGAACAGAGGGAAAGAGAGAGCATGGGGAGGGCTGGGGTTGGCGGTTCCCCCACGTCGAGGTCGTCTTCGTCTGTGTCATCGTCCGTGTTGTCATTGTCATCGTCGTCGTCGGGGAGGTTGTCAAGGGGAAGGGGAATGTACCCCGACGAGGGGCCCATGCTGGTCAGAACCAGAGCCACGGGTAGGGGGAACAAATGTGTTTATTTGGATTAAGAACGCGTCAACCGTAAGGTCATAATGCACCATCCTAGCCTAGAGGATATGGGGATGAGGGGCCCATGCTGGTCATAACCAGCCACGAGTATGGGGAGGAAGGGGATTCTCACGTCGCGGTCGTCATCGTCTATGTCATTGTTCGTTGTGTCATTGTCATCGTCGTCGGGGAGGTCGTCAAGGGAAGGGGGAGGTGTCTCCAATGACGATTGCCAGAGCTCGCCTCTAGTTTCGGGAAGTAATATACTCCGCTCTTACTAGCTGATGTTTGCGAGGTGGACTTTTTCTCTTGAATCGCCTTGTACGATTAGCAGAGCCATGCTCTGGGCCAATTCTACCCCGGGCTCAAAAATTAACGACGACGACGTGAGAAACTAGGGCGCTACGACTGGTTAGGTCATATTGCGCCACCTGTGATGTTGTTACTTAATGAATTGAGTTTGTTGTGTGTTTAAGTCAACTAACCGTAAGTCATAATGCGCCACTCTAGGGGTGTGGGGATAAAAGTTCCATGCTGGTCATAACCAGCCTCGGGTAGGGAAAGAAATGTGGTGGTTCTCACGTCGCGGGCGTCATGGTCGTCGTCGTCACCGAGGAAGTCGTCAAGGGAAGAGGGAGGAGTCGCTGACGACCGCCAGAGCTCGCCTCCAGTCTAGTATTTGCGAGATGGACTTCTTCTCTTGAATCGGCTTGTACGATTAGCTGATATGCTCTGGGCCAATTCTACCCCGGGCTCAGAAAACATCGAAAATGCAAACACGACGACGTGAGAAACTTGAACGCTTCAAATGGTTTATGTCATATTGTGCCGCCTGTGATACTGTTAGGTAATAAATTGAGTTTTGTTTTGTGTTTGTGTTGTGTATTTATAGTGTTTTTAGTTTTATAAAATAAAATATCGATTGTTAATTTGGATTAAGGGCGAGTAAACTAACCGTAAGTCATAATGCGCCACTCTAGCCTATAGGGGATGGGGATGAGGAGCCCATGCTGGTCAGATGCTGGTCAGAATGGGTGGATGGGGTGGTTCTCACGTCGCGGTTGTCATAGTCTTTGTCATCGTTCATGTTGTCATGATTGGTCATCGTCGTCGTCACAGAGGAAGTCGTCATGGGAAGAGGGAGGAGTCCCCGACGACGACCGCCAGAGCTCGGCTCTTTAGTTGCGGGGAGTTATATTATATATCTTTAAAGAGATGGACTTCATCTCACACAATACTCTGTTCAACTAGAGTCGCTACTAATTGTCCTTCTCAAGAATCTCAAGCATGGCTAAACATCATTCGATATTCAGTTGGAATAGCTTTACACACCGGGAAGAAAATAATGAACAATCTATGCGAAACCGTTTTGCTTCGTTCATATAATCTTGATACAGTTAGAGCTATAAATAACCATCACCACCAGCGCTATACATTATCCAAATAATTACAGCCAGGAATGAATTAATAAATTATTTTCACTTCATGATCTTTAAAACTATGCCAAGAGCAGAAAATAAACAGTAATGATAATTAGCTTATACACAATTTAAGTTGGTTGGTTGGTTGGTCTTGTTGTTAGCGTATCTGCTTCCAATGCAGAAGGTCCAGGGTCCGATTCCCGCTAAAGTCATTAGTTTCTTAACTTCTGATTTGGACTTAAGTCCATCAGTTCGTGTCTTAGGAGTTTGTAAACGGTGACTTTGGAGCCGTCCTAGCAACGAAGCACATAGTAAATTCAGAGTTGTTCTGAATCGGCCTTGTTGATTCTGGCGTTGATTCGCGGGTGTTCGCACTGTCCATACCACTGATTGCTATATTTCCTATTAAAAATGTCGATCTTTGGTTGGTTATCGCTCACTCGTCGAATGCGTTGGGGCCTACAAGGTTGGCTTGGTCGCTTTGATTTAAAGTCCTCCACTGAAAATCAGTTATATAACTGAGTGGATATAGACTCAAAATACAATTTATTTATTTATTTATTTATTAATTTATTGTTTTTTTTTCGGTTTATTTGGATTAAGGACGCGTCAACCGTTAGGTCATAATGCACCACTCTAGCCTAAGGGTTTTGGTTTATTTGGATTAAGGACGCGTCAACCGTTAGGTCATAATGCACCACTCTAGCCTAAGGGGGGTGGGGAGGAGGGGCCCATGCTGGTCAGAACCAGCCACGGGTAAGGGGAGGAAGGGGGGTTTCTCACGTCGCGGTCGTCATAGTCTTTGTCATCGTTCGTTGTGTCATTGTCATCGTCGCCGGGGGGTCGTCAAGGGAAGGGGGCAAAGTCCCCGACGACGATTGCCAGAGCTCGCCTCTAGTTTGGGGAGTAAGATACTCCGCTCTTACTAGCTGATGTTTGCGAGGTGGACTTTTTCTCTTTAATCGCCTTTTACGATTAGCAGAGCCATGCTCTGGGCCAATTCTACCCCGGGCCCAGACGGGGAATTAATTTATTGCAACTTTGCGTCAAGGAAAGTTGGAGGGGTCCCCAATATCTACTGCCAGAGCTCGCCTCTAGTTTCAAGGAGTAAAGTACTACCCCTTTATGTTTGCGAGATGGCATTTTTTCGGTTTATTATTATTTTGAATTATATGTATCAAGAGCGTCAACCGTTAGGTCATAATGCGCCACTCTATACTCGGGGATATGGGGAGGGAGGGCCCATGCTAGACAGAACCAGTCACGGGAAAGGGGAGGAATGGTTTTTGGTTTATTTGGATTAAGGACGCGTCAACCGTTAGGTCATAATGCACCACTCTAGCCTAAGGGGGGGGGCGGGGTGGGGTGGAGGAGGGGCCCATGCTGGTCAGAACCAGCCACGGGTAAGGGGAGGAAGGGGGGTTTCTCACATCGCGGTCGTCATCGTCTTTGTCATCGTTCGTTGTGTGTCATTGTCATCGTCGCCGGGGGTCGTCAAGGGAAGGGGACAAGGTCCCCGGCGACGATTGCCAGAGCTCGCCTCTAGTTTCGGGGAGTAAGATACTCCGCTCTTTCTAGCTGATGTTTGCGAGGTGGACTTTTTCTCTTGAATCGCCTTTTACGATTAGCAGAGCCATGCTCTGGGCCAATTCTACCCGGGCCCAGACGGGGAGGGGAGGTAGGCATCGTCTTTGTCATCGGTCGTGATGTCATGGTCGTCGTCGTCGTATCGGGGATGTCGTCAAAAGGGAAAGGAGTTTTGTCTCTTGTTTTGTCTCTCTAGAGCTCAGTGCCAAAATTCTATCCCAGGCCCGAGTATCTGCATTTCTTCCTTTGTCATGTAACAGTAACTGCCTAAATCCTCGATTACTGGAGTTTATTTCCTGACAGTCTGTTATTCCAACTCTTCCGCACGTAGCAACATGTTCAACAAATTGCATTCAAGATCTGCAAGTCATTATAATTGTTGACTTTGAAAAGGTAGTTCTACTGTTTTTTATTAACAAGCAGATTCGCATCGCCAACTTCACGCATGACGTCAGACGCGTGACTTTGCTTAGCTGTTGCTAATAACGGGGAGATACATAAACGTCCGCAAGCAACACAATATGACAGTCTGCCTGTCTGTCATTAGCATAAGTTTGGGGAAATGTAAACATTTGTTTAGTTACTTGCTTTTTGTTATTTGATGTTTGATGTTTATTAGGTTTAAGGGGCGTCAACCGTTAGATCATATTGCGCCTTCTGTGATAATGTAGTTTATTAGTTAGTTTATAACTATTTATTTTCAAAATGGGAGGAACGTAAACCCGATATTAATGTATTTTTTTTTTTTTTTTTTGGATTAAGGAAGCGTCAACCGTTAGATCATAATGCACCACTCTAACCAAGGGAGGGGGGGGGGGCATGCTGGTCAGAACCAGCCACGGGTAAGGGGAGGAAAGGGGGTTCTCACGTCGCTGTCGTCATTGTCTTCGTCATCGTTCGTGGCGTCATTGTCGTCATCGTCATCGAGGGGCCGTCAAGGGAAGGGGGCAAGGTCCCCGACGACGAATGACAGTGCTCGCCTCTATTTTCGGGGAGTAAAATACAACCCTTCATTCTAGCTGATGTTTGCGAGGTGGACTTTTTCTCTTGAATCGCCTTTTACGATTAGCAGAGCCATGCTCTGGGCCAATTCTACCCCGGGCCCAGACGGGGAGATATTAATGAACAACGACGACGTGAGTATCTAGGGCGCTTTAACCGGTTAGGTCATATCGCGCCGCATTTGATATTGAAAGTTGACGAGATGAGTAAATGGTGTGTTTGACGATTAGATTGTTTTCTAAGTGTATATAACTTATAACAAAATGATGATGAAAGTAATAGCAAAACAATAGTTATTTATGTAAATGAAAATAAAGAACTTAAAGAAATGTGTATGATATGAATAAATTGTGTTAAAATAGATTACTTTGGATAAGAAATTTAGAAAGTTTGTCGCCGCGTTATCATATAATCACACACATAACAAAAACTTGTAGAAATAAAGCCAAACCTTACACACTCAAAAGAAATGAGATCTAAAAAAAAGAGCCAAGCTCATCTACCCTTCCACATTTGGGCATTCTTAATTCATAAACGTACAGTGTCCCATAACAGCATCCTCGAAAAGCTTGGCAAAATAGAATTTGCGATTATTAATTTAAACGTAATAGTTCATCCAAGTTCTTTTTTCTGATTAATTTAAACGTAATAACATGCAAATTTTATTTCGCCAAGCTTTTCGAGGATGCTGTTATGGGACACTGTACGTTTATGAATTAAGAATGCGCAAATGTGGAAGGGTAGATGAGCTTGGCCCTTTTTTTAGATCTCATTTCTTTTGAGTGTGTAAGGTTTGGCTGTATTTCTACAAGTTTTTGTTATGTGTGTGATCTCATTACTTTTTCAAGTTCCATTGCAAAATTATTTGTTAAAATATAATAATTTTATCAAAGTTGATCTAATTTCTATGGTATTAGCAATAACAATAGGATGTAAAATATCTAGACCCGGATTCATGTACATCCTGGATATAGGTGGTATAACCATGGTATAACGACGGTATAAGGACTGGACCCCAATTCTTGAGTTCGTGGGAGATGAGTTGAAAACGCAATTTGAAAACGAAGTCGTTTTCGTTTTCGAAGGAATTGGTATTCTTGAACGGTATCGTGGAAAACGTCATGGGTTGTGAGTTGAAAGAGTATTGCTGTTATTCACGTGGGGTGAGGTTCACGAAATCCAGACACTTTAAAAAGATTTGCGTAGCAAAGAGCTCGAAAACGTTCTATATTTATTCTAGATGGCAGTGCCTTCATAAACGCGGGCCAATCGAAAGACGAGTTGCATGAAATGATTTGATTGTTGCAATTATGTAAACAAACAGATGAGCACGCTCATATTCGACACCTTGCTTCGACATTGTGTGTAGCAGCAAGCTGACTTTGATCATGGCTAAACATGGCTAAAAAGAAAAGAATATGTGTATTATTTCCGAACATTTTTGTATAGCCTAGGTGGACAATCATACTATTGTTTATCTGCATTAGGCTTTTAGTAATCAAAACTAGTTATTTGTGCGGGAAGTGTGTCAGAACAAGGTTGTGCTGGCCTAGGGTTGGCTAGGCTTGTCAAACATGTAATGTAAGTATTAATTTTATAGTCCTATAGCCTAATAGAACTTTAGACCTACACTGTTGTATTATAAATAGTTTTCTACATCTGGGCCTAGGTCAGGGACGGTTTCTGATTTGTTTTATGAGAGTATAATGTCAACTTTTCTTGTTTCACACATAGAAGCAAAATTTAAAATGTCCGCCATTTGTTTACGTATCGCACTTTCCCGCCTAACTCTGCTTATACCGTCAACAAGTGTCAAGTAACTATAGTTACTTGTTGATTGTATGCCTAGTGTTTAAGGCTTATTTTAAAACCTTTATTTGGAAGCCTTCCAGCAAACTTTTTCAACTTTTTTTTTCAAAAGAGACTATATTACTATAACCTTAATGTCCATGTAAAATATGAACATTGTAGCCCCACCCGTCTGGTCAGAATCGCGGGCCGATTGAAACTGACGAATTAGATGTTAGCAGTAGCAGTAGTAGCAGTAGCTAACATCCTTAAAGTGATTTTGAGCATGTTTCAAGCCATTTTTTCACCAAGAAGGAATGGTCGTACCCCAATAAAATTTGGCATGTGTTGTCAGGTACCTAAATCCCCTCGATTGTGATAGTTTTCAAGTTCACATCACGTTACATGACGGCTAGGTAACACCTCGAAATCGCCCCAACTCTGCTTGGTGTATAAGGTGCTTGAGTGTGTAGCGCGCCACGGCTTGGCTGCGGCGCCCTAACGGGCACCTAGATAGAATTTCTTCATATGATTGGGAGAGATCAAATTGCGTGCGCAAGGCATCATATTTGGTACATTCTGCTATAGCATGATGTACGGTTAAAGGTATCACATGTATCACATATAGGAATTTTATTATTTAACACCACATTCCAAGATGATCCCACAATCGTTGCTTGATTTTTTTGGTTTATTTGGATTAAAGACGCGTCAACCGTTAGGTCAAAATGCACCACTCTAGCCTAGGGGCGGTGGGGTGGAGGAGGGGCCTAATGCTGGTCAGAACCAGCCACGGGTAAGAGGAGGTAAGGAAGTTTTCACGTAGTATTCGTCATCGTCTGTCATCGTTCATGTTGTCATTGTCGTCAAGGGTAAGAGGGGGGGGGGGTCGCCGACGACGACCGCCAGAGCTCGCCTCTAGTTTCAGAGAGTTTACTCCCCTATATAAACCCTATACACAGCTGGTGTTTGCGAGACTGACTTTTATCTCTTTCTTCGCGTTTTACGATTAGTATCGGAGCACGGACATACAACTTATATGACGGGAGAAACTAGTGACATCTACAACGGGGTAGGTTATATTGTGTATTTAAATTATTTTATTATTGGTACATATTTTGTACAAATGGTGTTAGTAAATAAATTGAATGTATTGTTTGTTTGTTTTTCATATTGATTTCAAAATTTTATTTTTTCAATTATAGAATTGTAAACAATTTTACTACGATTTCTCGGTCTCTTTCATTTAAGGGCGCGTCAACCATTGCGTTTTAATGTAACACTGTATCCCAGAAAAATTTCTTGACGTAGGCCTACAGATCACGCTATAGGCAGGGGGAGGAAAGAAAGTGTTTATCACCCCTAAATAATAACGTATTGTTTTGTTATACCCTATAATAATAATATGAAATTTGATTAATTACATTACTATTGATTGTTGTGTAAATTCATGCAAGAGAAGTTTAGTTTATTTGGATAATGGGCGCGTCAACCATTAGGTCATAATGAGCTCCTCTATAGCCTAGGGGATGTGGGGAGGAAAGTCGCATGCTGATCATAAAACCAGCTACGGGTAGGGGAAGGAAAGAGGGGAGGGGTTCTAACGTCGTGGTCGTCAGTGTCTTCATCGTTCGTGTTGTCATGGTCGTAGTCGTTGTCGGGGAGGTCGTCAAGGGAAGGGAGAGAAGTCCCCGACGACGAACGCCAGAGCTCGCCTCTAGTTTCGGGGAGTAATATACTTCCCTACTTACCAGCTGATGTTTGCGAGATGGAATTTGTATATTTCCTTGCCTTTTACAACTAGCACTGTTTTCGTTATTTACTTTCATATTGCTCTTCTTATATCATAGCATTTTAGTTTATTTATATGAAGGGTGCGTCAACCGTTGTATCATACATCAGTTTTTATGAATGAATGCGATGGAATGTTAGATAAATAAATATTGTGCATACTTTTCAACGGCTATTGTGGTTGGTCTTGCTCTGAAGAAAAGTTAACCGTTTGCTTCTTGTATAATTACAACAAATCACTTCCTGTTCTAGATTTGAATTAATTTTCTGGATATTGGTTCTGACCACAATAATTATCAAGTCTCCCGACCATGTAAGCCACGGTAAACGATAAAATAACGTTAGGAATGCATCACCGTGCAAGTGCCACCGTGCACCATACGAGAACCGATATAGTAAAGGTACAACGACGACGTGAGACACTAGGGCGCTTCAACCGGTTAGGTCATATTGTGCCGCCTGTGATATTGAAAGTTAATTAAATGAGTTAGTGATATGTTTGAAGATTATATTTATTTCTAAGTTTATATATAAAAAAAAAAAAAAAGATTTATCTGAATAAAAAATTACATGTGTTTTATGTTCATTAAATTTTGTTAAATAAATTACTTTGGATGAGAAATTTAATATATAAATATAAATACATTTTTAAAATCTTATTACACGATTGAGCGCAGCGAACGTAGTCTACAACGCTACTCGATCGGGCCTTGGTCGTGATTAATTCTGTTAAATGTTAAATGTCTGAATGTCCGGTCCCATACGGCCGAATGGCCAAATAGACTGAGCTGAAATTTTAAACAGACATCCGTGACCAGGTAACTGAGAACTGCTAACAAAATGAGCACAATCCGTTGCGATTTAAACCTGCAAGAAATAAAAAACGGAAAAATACGTTGAAATGTTTAGAAATTATTTTAACGACAATGGTTTTCATTTTGAAATAATATTTTTCGTTTGTTATTTACCTGGCTGTAAAATGCCGTGTCCAAGGTTAATCGAATGTTGGACGTCAAGGTACCCCCAAATTCCGCTCGTAGATTGAGTAAACCTTGCAAAATTTTCACGTATTTCGTACTGGGTATGTTTTCCATAGTATTGTCACAGATGATGGACTACACTGCATTATATGCATTTCAAAACATGTTAAATAATTTAAAAAATACAATCCAGAAATTACAAAATCTTTCCCGACCATTGAACTCACGTCTCCCTCATTTCGGCTATAAGGGCGCTTTAGCCAACTCGACTAGGGAAACGCCAAAGTCGTTGTTAGACGAGTGAGAGAGTCATGTGTTGAGTACGCGGGAACATTTGCATTTAAGTTTGATTATAATATTCGTATAAAAAAAGGGTATTTAAGTTTAGGTCATAGTTTAGGCCATAATGCGCCACTCTAGCCTATGATATGCGAGGGATGCCTAAGGTAGGGGGAAGAAAAGGAATGTTACCGGGTACTCAACACATGGCTCACTCACTCGTTTAACAACGACTTTGGCGTTTCCCTAGTTTAGAGTCTATCCACTCAGTTACATACCTGATATATAAATTTAAATCAGACCAATCGAACCTTGTTAGGCGCAGACACCATCAACAAGCGAATTAAGGGCGCATCAACCGTTAAGTCATAATGCGCTACTCTGGCCTAGGGAGTATATGGGGTGGAAAATCCCATGTTCCATGGTCAGAACCAGCCACGTTAGTAGAAGGCAAGGGGGGATTCACTTCACACGTCGTGGTCGACATCGTCTTTCTGATCGTTCGTGTCGTCATTGTCGTCGTTGAGTCGGTCGTCAAGGGAAGGGGGGGAGGGAGGTTCCCAACGACGACTGCCACATGTTCATCTCTAATTTCGGGAGATAGTAATAATACTCTTCTACTTACTTGCTGATGTTTGCGAGATAGAATTTGCTTGACATGCTCTGAGCTAAATTCTATCCAGAGGGCCTAGCCTTGACGAAGACCACACATGAAATTTGATTGAAAACACTGTAATTTGTTTAGTTACAAATACCTTAGGTGTGTATCTTTATTTTGAATTTGCACACAATATCTACTTTTATTTTATATAAACAGGACATACTAATAAATCTCAAAAAACAAGTTTTTTTTATACTAAACATGACCGTTTCATCTAAATTTTAAAATGATGTGTAGGCCTATTTCAATGTAAGTTATCAATCTAATTTATTTCTTTCTCGATTTGGTTAGTCGCGGGAAACACTCCCGTAGGTGTAATTGTTATTATTTACTACAATTCAGAAATTAAAAAAGTCCGCCCCGTTCGATTCCCGGTTGGGGCGGACTTTTTTAATTTCTGAATTGTAGTAAATAATACTAATTAATTTCATTGCGATGATAATCACAGAGATTTGAATTGGGGCCATAAGTCTTTGTGTGTGGATGACTACCAAATGTCATTTAATAAGCATGAGCCGATCGTATCATATATTTTCTAAATTTAATAAAGAATGTTTTTTTTTTGTTTATTTGGATTAAGGACGCGTCAACCGTTAGGTCATAATGCACCACTCTAGCCTAAGGGGGGTGGGGAGGAGGAGCCCATGCTGGACAGAACCAGCCACGGGTAAGGGGAGGAAGGGGGGTTTCTCACGTCGCGGTCGTCATCGTCTTTGTCATCGTTCGTTGTGTCATTGTCATCGTCGCCGGGGGGTCGTCAAGGGAAGGGGGCAAGGTCCCCGACGACGATTGCCAGAGCTCGCCTCTAGATTCGGGGAGCTGATGTTTCCGAGGTGGACTTCTCCTCTTGAATCGCCTTGTACGATTAGCAGAGCCATGCTCTGGGCCAATTCTAAGCCCAGACGGGGTCCAACCGTGGACTTGATGCCACATTTGGCAGCTGAGGCCATAAGACAACGACGTGAGAAACTAGGGAGCTTCAACCGGTTAGGTCATATTGCGCCGTCTGTGATATTGAAAGTTGATGAATGAGTTAATGGTGTGTTTGATGATTATATTGTATACATAAGAAAAGAAAATGATGGTTATGATAGTAATAGCTAAACAAAAGATATTTATGTGAATGGAAATAAATAAATTACAGAAACGTGTATGAAGTGAATTAAGTTTTGTTAAATCAATTACTTTGGATGAGAAATTTGGAAAGTTTGTCGCCGTTATCATGTGATAGAAGTTCTTCATATGATTGGGAGAGATCAAATTGCGTGCGCAAGGCATCTTATTTGGTACATACTGCTAGCAAATTTCTTTGGATTGATAGGTGGTCGTATTAGTCAATGTTGACATTTTCACGCTTTAATCACGATGATCACCGCGAAAGACAGAGTGGTATAACGACGTGAGAAACAAGGGCGCTTCAACCGGTAAGGTCACATGGCGCCGCCTGTGATATTGAACTTGAAATTAGTTAATGGTGTGTTTGATTATTATCTTGTTTTTAAGTTTTTGGTTTATTTGGGCGCGTCAACCGTTAGGTCATAATGCATCACTCTAGCCTAGGATTTTTTTGGTTTATTTGGATTAAGGACGCGTCAACCGTTAGGTCATAATGCACCACTCTAGCCTAAGGGGGGTGGGGAGGAGGGGCCCATGCTGGACAGAACCAGCCACGGGTAAGGGGAGGAAGGGGGGTTTCTCACGTCGCGGTCGTCATTGTCTTTGTCATCGTTCGTGGTGTCATTGTCGTCATCGTCGTCGAGGGGTCGTCAAGGGAAGGGGGCAAGGTCCCCAACGCCGATATAAAAGAAAAAAATGATAGTGATGATAGTAATAGCAAAAGAAAAAATATATAGTTTAATGAATATATATATTTGGATTATTTGGATTAAGGACGCGTCAACCGTTTGGGTTTTAATGCACCACTCTAGCCTAGGGGATATTGGTATATTTGGATTAAGGACGCGTCAACCGTTAGGGCATAATGCACCACGCTAGCCTAAGGGGGGGGGGGGGCGGGAGGAGGGGTCAGAACCAGCCACGGGTAAGGGGAGGAAGGGGGGTTTCTCACGTCGCGGTCGTCATCGTCTTTGTTATCATTCGTTGTGTCATTGTCATCGTCGCCGGGGGGTCGTCAAGGGAAAGGGGCAAGGTCGCCGACGACGATTGCCAGAGTTCGCCTCTAGTTTCGGGGAGTAAGATACTCCGCTATTTCTAGCTGATGTTTGCGATGTGGACTTTTTCTCTTGAATCGCCTTTTACGATTAGCAGAGCCATGCTCTGGGCCAATTCTACCCCGGGCCCAGACGGGGGTTATTGCCCAGACGGGGATTTATGTGAATGGAAATAAAAAAATTAAAGAAAAGTATATGATGTGAATTAAATTTTGTTAAAATAGTTTACTTTGGATGAAAATTTAGAAAGTTTGTCGCCGTTATCATAAAAGTTCTTCATATGATTGGGAGAAATCAAATTGCGTGCGCAAGGCATCATATTTGGTACATTCTGCTAGCATAAATTTTTGGATTTTTCGATGGTCATATAATTTTGTAAATTTGGACATTTTCACGCTTTAATCAAGATAAAGAACGACGACGTGAGAAACAAGGGCGCTTCAACCGGTAAGGTCACATGGCGCCGCCTGTGATATTGAACTTGAAATTAGTTAATGGTGTGTTTGATTATTATCTTGTTTTCTACGCATTATAAAAGAAAGAAAATTATGGTGATGATTGTAACAGCAAAAGAAATAATATTTAGTTTGAAGAAAATATATAAATGAAAGATTTTATTTTTATTTTTTATCAAGGACGCGTTATCCGTTAGGTCTTAATGCACCACTCTTGCCTAGGAAATATAGAAAGAAGGGGCCCATGCTGGTCAGAACCAGCGACGAGTAAGAGTTTTTTTCTTTGATTAAGGACGCGTCAATGAAAGAAATGTGTATGATGTGAATTAAATTTTGTTAAATCCAATTGTGTTGAAATGTATTCTCTGTACATTCATACAACATTGTGTACAGATAGGAACATCGCTTGTGTCGCACCTAGGAGCAACATAGTCAGCGACTGTAATCATCCCGTGTCCCCCCTAACATACCTCTCGTGCTATAGCGGCGTGCCTCTCAATAGGTCACTTGTTCATAAAAGACAATGCCGCGCATTTAAAACCATTCTCTTTAGGGTAATGATATGCGTTACTAGGACACATACACAACCACCGTTCTAGCAGTTATGGTTTTCGGTCACAGCTCGTGTCATACTCTGACCTTCCAAATTGCACGTCTTGTCATTTGAATGCGGCCATTTTGTTAACGGGTGTCAAGTATCGTGGTCCGACGAAGTTCCACTGATCTAATCCGAAATAAGGTGAAATATTATCATAAATAACTGTTTTGACCTATGGGTTTCTCTAGGGCATAGGAGATATGCTTGGCCGACGGTCGTTAGAGTCGGGCGATGCGATAGCCTACACACGACGTATACTAGCTGTTCTTCTGCTCTTATCCGAGGCAAATCGAACGCGGAACCGAGGAATATTCATATTTCCGACAACAATATTCCAAGGAACGTTGACTCTTAGGTTGGTTTCTAGGTCAATGAGGGTGTAGGGGTAGGGGGGGTGGGGGGAATCGTTATATTTTCGTTAATATGTAACATGACATGACAATTCTGACAATCCTGAATTTTCTGCGTAAATTTCAGTTATATTAATACTTATCTCGGATAAATGTAATTTTTTTAAATTTATTTTAAAATTTATTTGGATTTGAAGGCGCGTCAACCATTAGGTCAAAATGCGCCTCTCTATAGCCTAGGGGGTATGGGGAGAACGGGCCCATGCTGGTCTGAACCAGCCGCGGGATAGTTTTTTTGTTTTTTTGGATTAAGGACGCGTCAACCGTAAGGTCATAATGCACCACTCATAGCCTAGGGGTGATTTCGAGGAGGGGCTCATGCATGGTTTGAACCAGCCGCGGGTAGGGGGAGGGAGGGGGGTATCTCACGTCGCAGTCGTCATTGTCTTTGTCATCGTTCGTGGTGCTATTGTCGTCATCGTCGTCGAGGGGTCGTCAAGGGAAGGGGGGAAGGTCCCCGACGACGATTGCCAGAGCTCGCCTCTAGATTCGGGGAGTCATAAACTCCCCTCTTACTAGCTGATGTTTGCGAGGTGGACTTTTTCTCTTGAATCGCCTTGTACGATTAGCAGAGCCACATTCCACAGTAAGGAAACACAACGACGTGAGAAACTGGGCGGTTGAACTAGTAGTGATAAAACGCTGCGTGCGATATTGTTCTTGTGAAAATGTGGAGTTTGAAAATTTATAAATGTTTTTTATTAATAATATCCTAATGATTATAATAAGAAAATTGAAAAAAGAAAATGAATTGATTTATTTGGATTAGGGACGCGTCAACCGTTAGGTCATAATGCACCACTCTAGCCTAGGGGATGTGAGGAGGAGGGGCCCATGCTGGTCAGAACCAGCCACGGGTAAGGGAAGGAAGGGGGGTTCTCTTGTGTCATTGTCATCGTCGCCGGGGGGTCGTCAAGGGAAGGGGGCAAGGTCCCCGACGACGATTGCCAGAGCTCGCCTCTAGTTTGGGGAGTAAGATACTCCGCTCTTACTAGCTGATGTTTGCGAGGTGGACTTTTTCTCTTGAATCGCCTTGTACGATAAGCAGAGCCATGCACTGGGCCTATTCTACCCCGGGCCCAGACGGCCGGTGAGTCTCCTAGTATCCAATTAAAAAGTTGAACCTACAACGACCTGAGAAACTAGGGCGCCTCAACCGGTTGTGATAAAACGGTGCCTGCGATATTGTAATATTGTAAATGTACACGGAGTTTGTTAATTTTTAAATGGTTATTTATTAATAATATCCAAATGTTTATGATTAGAAAACTGAAAAAGAGAAATTGTTAAATTTAAATATTAAGTTTACTTATAAATTGTAATACACGTGATTTTAAGGAAACAAATAACATAAAGTGAGGGGTCTTGAAAGTTTCTTGCCGTTCTCATTGATAAAAATGATTCATTTTATAGTAGTTGGCGACTATTCAACAGGATTAGGCTGCGGTCCGTTACACTTTGCACACTTCACACAAGTTTGCTTATAAGTTAAATGTTGTCAAATGTCAACTTGTCACCATTTACAAAATAAGCTCCGCCACATCAAGAGCAATAAAAATGGGCTAAAAGTTTGATAAGCTTCCGATAATAAAGTGAGATGTAAGTGCAAAGTGAGATTATTTAATTATAACTTCTCACGTGTGGCTCATTATTTCTAAAGAAGTATTTTTTTACTCTTTTTATTTTTTAGTTTATTTGGATTAAGGGCGCGTGGACCGTTAGATCATAATGCACCACTCTAGCCTAGGGGATGTGGGGAGGAGGGGGCCATGCTGGTCAGAACCAGCCACGGGTAAGGGAAGGAAGGGGGGTTTCTCACGTCGCGGTCGTTCTAGTCTTTGTTATCGTTTGTTGTGCATATCATTGTCATCGTCGTCAGGGAGGTCGTCAAGGGAAGGGGGAGGTGTCCCCGACGACGATTGCCCGAGCTCGCCTCTAGTTTCTGGAAGTAATATTCTCCCCTCTTACTAGCTGATGTTTACGAGATGGACTTTTGTTCTTGAATCGCCTTGTAGGTTTAGCAGAGCCATCCTCTGGGCCTATTCTACCCTGGGCCACAATTAAACGACAACTTATGACAACGACCTGAGATACTAGGGCGCCTCAACCGGTTGTGATAAAACGCTGCCTGCGATATTATAATTTTGTAAATGTGGAGTTTGATAATTTCTAAATTGTTTTTTATTAATAATATCCAAATGTTAAATTGTAATACACATGATTTTAAGGAAACAAATAACATAAAGTGAGGGGTCTTGAATGAAAGATTCTTGCCGTTCTGATTGATAAAAATGATACATTTCAGTTGGCGACTATTCAACGGAATTAGGCTACGGTCCCTCTCTGCACACTTCAGACAACATTGTCTAATAAATGTTGTCAAATAGACAACTTGTCACCATTTACAAATTTAGTTCCGCCACTTTAAGAGCAATAAAAATGGGCTAAGTTTTTATAAGCTTCCGATAGTAAAATGAGATGTAAGAGCGAAGCGAGATTATTAATAACTCCTCGCATCTAGCTAATTATTTCTCAGGAAGTGAGTCTTGTTTGTCCAGAAAGAGAATTAGAGAACGCGTCTCCTAGAAAACAAAGGTCCGTTATAAGAAATACACGAGTCAGGCGTGTGTTACGTCACACTTCACACGTTATGCATAAGCTACTGTCTTCGGGCGGGATCGGCTTTACCGGACATAACCGATCAGTATTATAAACCGATTCTATAGATGTGACAAATTATGTCAGTCGTAAGAGACAACGATGATGATTTCTGTTGCTTAATTATTATATATTATTTTAAAAGTAAGGGCGCGTCAACCGTTCGGTCGTAATGCGCCACTCTAGTCTAGGTTTTTTTTTGGTTTATTTGGATTAAGGACGCGTCAACCGTTAGGTCATAATGCACCACTCTAGCCTAAGGGGGGGGGGGGAGGATTTTTGTTTTTTGTTTATTTGGATTAAGGACGCGTCAACCGTTAGGTCATAATGCACCACTCTAGCCTAAGGGGTGTGGGGAGGAGGGGCCCATGCTGGTCAGAACCAGCCACGGGTAAGGGGAGGAAGGGGTGTTTCTCACGTCGCGGTCGTCATCGTCTTTGTCATCATTCGTTGTGTCATTGTCATCGTCGTCGGGGAGTTCGTCAAGGGACGACGATTGCCAGAGCTCGCTTCTAGTTTCGGGGAGTTATACTACCCTATTACTAGCTGATGTTTGCGACGTGGACTTTTTCTCATGAGTCGCCTTGTACGTTTAGCTGAGCCATGCTCTGGGCAAATTCTACCCCAAGCACAGACGGCTTTGTTTGATGTTTATAAGGTATAAAGGCGCGTCAACCGTTAGGTCATATGCGATAATGTAGTTTATTAGTTAGTTTATAACTATATATTTTCCAAAGGGGAGGAACGTAAGGGATTCGTAAGGGATTCCCATTCAGATGTATAATGCAACTACAATTCAGAGATTAAAATGTACCCGTCCTGATGGTCTAGTGGTTAAGACGTCCACCTGGAATGTGGGAGATCCGTGGTTCGATTCCCGGTTGGGGCGGACTTTTTTAATTTCTGAATTGTAGTAAATAAAAACAATTACACCCACGGGAGTGTTTCCCGATCAACCAAATCGAGAAATTAACGTAAGGGGTGACGTGAGGAGACGCGGGGTGGACAGGCTCGTGCTGGTCAGTATATAAAGTATAAAGTTTATTATACCAGCCACAAGCAAGGGGAGGGCGTGGGTGAAGGTTTTTTTGGTTTATTTGGATTAAGGACGCGTCAACCGTTAGGTCATAATGCACCACTCTAACCTAGGGGGGGGGAGGAAGAGGGGCCCATGCTGGTCAGAACCAGCCACGGGAAAGGGGGGTTTCTCACGTCGCGGTCGTCATTGTCTTTGTCATAGTTCGTTGTGTCATTGTCATCGTCGCCGGGGAGTCGTCAAGGGAAGGGGGCAAGGTCCCCGACGACAATTGCCAGAGCTCGCCTCTAGTTTCGGGGAGTAAGATCCGCTCTTTCTAGCTGATGTTTGCGAGGTGGACTTTTTCGTAAGGGGTGACGTGGGGAAACGCGGGGTGGACAGGCTTGTGCTGGTCAGAACTAGCCACAAGCAAGGGGAGGGCATGGGAGTAGGTGGCCGGGGGCAAGGGGCCGGAACGGGATCACGGCCGGGGTCGGGTCGGGGGGGGCCTGTGGTCTGTGGCGAAATCAGGCCGGGCTCAGGCAAAGGACAGAGGGAAAGGGAGGGTACGGGGAGGGCAGGGGTTGGTGGTTCCCCCACGTCGAGGTCGTCTTCGTCTGTGTCATCATCCGTGTTGTCACTGTCGTCGTCGTCGTCGTCGTCGTCGGGGAGGTTGTCAAGGGGAAGGGGAATGTTCCCCGACGACGACCGCCAGAGCTCGCCTCTAGAATCGGGGAGCAATATACTACTAGAGTTCACTTCTAGTTTCGAGGAGCATTACTCCCCTTATACTAGCTGATATGCGAGGTAGACTTTTCTCTTGAATCGCCTTGTACGATTAGCAGAGCCATGCTCTCTCTGGGCAATTCTACCCTGGGCCCAGACGGGTACGTGTACGGGAACTGAACTTCTCTGTATCTTGACGTAAACTATTCCATTATAGACGATAGCTCCACTTATTCTTCAGCAGTTGTATTGACGAAAACTTTTCACTCTAAACATTTAAAACTAAATAAATATTTTTCATTACGTCTTCTATGTGCTGGCCTGATCGAATATAACAAAAATGTAAACAAAACAAAACCCTTCCTTAGCAACCAATCATGCCCGTCAATGCCAGCTATTGCACCGCCTCTTGACGACGACGTGAGAAACTAGGGCGCTTCAACCGGTTAGGTCATATTGCGCCGCCTGTGAATGAAAGTAAATAAGAAGAGTTAATGCAGGTATGTTTGATGATTAGATTGTTTTCTAAGTGTATAAATAACAAAATAAATTGAAGATGAAGAAAGTAATAGCAAAATAAAAGTTATGTATGTAAATGAAAATAAAGAAAAGAAAGAAATGTGTATGAAGTTAATTAAAGTTTGTTAAATAGATTACTTTGGATGAGAAATTTGAAAAGTTTGTCGCCGGTATCATATGATAGAAGTTCTTCATATGATTGGGAGAGATCAAATTGCATGCGTAAGGCATCCTGAAAGCTTAGTCGACGACGAAGTGTATAAATAACAAATTAAATTGATGATGAAAGTAATAGCAAAATAAAAGTTATGTATGTGAATGAAAAGAAAGAAAAGAAAGAAATGTGTATGATGTGAATTGAATTTTGCTAAATAGATTACTTTGGATGAGAAATTTAGAAAGTTTGTCGCCGTTATCATAATATAATAGAATCATATGATTGGGAGAGATCAAATTTCGTGCGCTAGGCATCAAATTTGGTACATTCTGCTAGCATATGAAGTACGGTTAAAGGTACATCACATGTATCACACATAGGAATTAATAACCTTTTCTCTGGTTAATATATCCGTGAGTTAGGCGTGTGTGGCCTATACGAATTCTAGACAATACCACCTCTTCTCTACGTGAGAGTCGAGACGTAGGTGGACGAATTTTATTACTCGTTATGTTTATTAGGATTAAGGGCGCGTCAACCGTAAGGAAATATTGCGCCTTCTGTGATAATGTAGTTTATTAGTTAGTTAATAACTATATATTTTCCAAAGGGGAGGAAAGTGCGGGGAGACGCAGGGTGGACAGGCTTGTGCTTGTCAGAACCAGCCACAAGCAAGGCGAGTGCATGGTGGTAGGTGGCCGGGGGCATTTTTTTTGTTTATTTGGATTAAGGTCGCGTCAACCGTTAGGTCGTATAAACCACTCTAGCCTCGGGGATATGGGCGGATGGGCCCATGCTGGTCAGAACCAGCCACGGGCAGGAGGAGGTAAGGGGGTGTTCTCACGTTGAAGTCGTTATCGTCTTTGTGATCGTTCGTTGTGCCATAGTCATCGTCGTCGAGGAGGTCATCAAGGAAAAGGGGGGGTTTCCCCGACGACGATTGCCAGAGCTCGCCCCTAGATCTTATAAGCTTTTGCGAGGTGGACATTTCTCTTCAATCGCCTTTTACGATTAGCAGAGCCATGCTCTGCGCCAATTCTACCCCGGGCTCAGTAATGAGTTTGTTGCATATTTGACGACGACGTGAGAAACTATGGCGCTTCACCCGTTAGGTCATATTGCGCCGCCTGTGATAATGAAAGTTGATGGGATGAGTTAATGGTTTTTTTGATGATAAGATTGTTTTCTAAGTGTATAAATAACAAAATAAATTGATGATGATGAAAGTAATAGCAAAATAAAAGTTATGTATGTGAATGAAAATAATTAAATTAAAGAAATGTGTAAGATGTGAATTAAATTTGGTTAAATAGATTACTATGGATGAGAAATTTAGAAAGTTTGTCGCCGTGATTATATGATAGAAGTTCTTCATATGAATGGGAGAGATCAAATTGCGTGCGCAAGGCATCATATTTGGTACATTCTGCTAGCATATGATGTACGGTTTGGTACATCACATGTGTCAATTGTCGATTGTTGTAATTGAAGAACGAGTCAAAGCGTTTAGAATCACAGGTAGGTATCTCATAGGCCGTGTGAATGCCGAGATTACAGTCCTTGGTCGATATAGAGGTTTTGAGTGTATTTGGATGTATGGGTGCGTCAACCGTTAGATCATAATGTGCCACTCTAGCCTGGGGGATGTAGGGAGAAGGAGCTCATGCTGGTCAGGACCAAGCCACTGTATAGATTGGTAGTATGTTTGAAGTTTATTAAGTTGAAGGGCGCGTCAACCGTTAGGTCATATTGCGCCTCCTGTGATATGAAGTTTATTATAGTTAGTTTATAACTATTTATATTTTTTTCGAAGGGGAGGAACGTAAGGGGTGACGCGGGGAGACGCAGGGTGGACAGGCTTGTGCTGGTCAGAACCAGCCACAAGCAAGGGGAGGGCATGGTGGTAGGTGGCCGGGGGTAAGTCGAGGCCGGGGTCGGGACGGGGGGTCTGTGGTATGTGACGAAATCAGGCCGGACTCAGGCAAAGAACAGTGATAAAGGGAGGGTATGGGATGGTTCCCCACGTCGTGGTCGTCTTCGTCTATGTCATCGTCCATGTTGTCATTGTCGTTGTCGTCGTCGGGGTGGTTGTCAAGGGTTGCTTTATTTGGATTAAGGACGCGTCAACCGTTAGGTCATAATGCACCACTCTAACCTAGATTTTGATTGATTGATTGATTGATTGATTGATTCGGGTCTTTATTTTAAGGCGGGATGCCCATGCTGGTCAGAACCAGCTACGGTTAAAATATTATAATACAATTATTTGCAACCATTTTGGAATGTCCAGGGGGGATTCTCACGTAAAATCAACGGAAAATAATGTTTTTGTCACATAATCCAAAGTCATCCTAAACCAGATGCATACCCAATTTTCTTCCGCTTCCCATCCTTTCAACCTTATAAATCTCTTTTTTACATTTTCTCTACCTCTCAGCGGTGATTACTTGCAATATTTAAAAACAAATTACGATTTATTGTTGGCCTGCAGTAAGTATTTATCCTGACATACGGCGGAGTAACAGTACTCATACCGGTGCTAGCCTTGCGTAGTAGCCCGTGACGGTGGCTGAACACCGAGCACATAGCTTTCAGACGCCCTTAGTGCTCAGTGTAGGAAGATTACACGGCGCGCCCGCATCGCAAGAACAGACGGCGACCAGAACATTTCTTACGAGGAAAGCGTGTGGGTGTGGAGCCGATCATTAACTAACGTTCGAATCAAACAGTGTCGTCGGTGGGCATGATAACAAAATTGAACAGACTTTGAAAATACTAAAAAAATATAAAAATTATAATTATATACTTTTGTTGTTGTTTTGTTTACTTGTGAATGCCGTAACAAAAATAAGGTCCCCCGTTTTTTTTAGGATAAATCGTGCACGGTGATTTTTTTGTGATTTATAAAATACTTTCAAAAAATAATAATATAAAAGAAAAAGTGGTGTAAATTAATACTAAAACGTAATGAATAAGGTCTCAAATTTGATAAAATTATAATATTTAACTTTTTTAAAATAATGAGTGAAATCAAATAAGGACCAATGCTAGCAAAGCACTAAAAAAACATCTTTGTTAGAGTGATTGTATATAAACTGAACAATATTTTTGAAAAGTTGTGTATTGATATAGTGTGAAGTGAGTGAACAGTTTCGTTAAAACAATGTATAGAAAATCAACGCGAATCCACAGTTTCTGTGTAGCGTCTGTGCTCTTCAATCTAGTTCTCCAGGCAAGTACCTTGTGTAAAGTAATTAGCTTTGACTGTTGCCCACGGTAAACGCAGGGCGTGCCTCGGTTAAACACGGTACGTTCGGTATCTGTGTCTTCCGAGAATTAATGGGACTTGTGTAAATAATCTATGACGATTTGGTAGTTGGGCCTTTAGATTCGCAATGATAATTTGGCGATATATGTGGAGGTATTGGTTGATTTGGGATTAAATTACATTTTTTCATTCTATCGTTTTTGGTTCAATTGGATTAAAGAACGCGTCAACCGTTAGGTCATAATGCACCACTCTAACCTCGGGGGGGGGGGAGGAGGGGCCCATGCTGGTCAGAACTAGCCACGGGTAGGGGGGGGAACGGGGGTTCTCACGTCACTGTCGTCATCGTCGTCGAGTTCGTTTTATCTGAATTATTGACGCGTTAACCGTTAGGTAACTAATAATGCGCCACTATATATAGTCAAGCATGGATACAATGAGGAAAATCCCGTGCAGCATGTTTTTTGTTTTGTTTATTTGGATAAAAGGCGCGTCCACCGTAATAGGTCATAAACTCATAATGCGCCCCTCTAGCCTAGCGGATATGGGGATGAGGGGCCCATGCTGGTCAAAACCAGCCACAAGTAGGGGGGTTCTAACGTCGCGGCCGTCTGCGTCTTTGTCATCGTTCGTGTTGTCATGGTCGTCGTCGTCGGGAAGGTCGTCAAGGGAAGGGGGAGAGGTCCCCGACGACGACTGCCAGAGCTCGTCTCTAGTTTCGGGGAGTATAGGGGCCTACTCCCCTACACTAGCTGATGTTTGCGAGGTGGACTTTTTCTCTTGAATCGCCTTCTACGATTAGCAGAGCCATTGCTCTGGGCCAATTCTACCACGAGACCAGACCGGGGGATAGTTAGAATAGAACCAAAGTCTTCTTGATAGGACTTTGACGTTGATATAGCATTATGATTAGGAGAGTTCAGATTGCGTGTGCACTCTAAAATATCGGATTTTCAAAACTTTCTCCTGCGAAAAAGTCACCCAAACCCTTCCCTGCTTGGTCCCTTTTTCTCGAAAATGGGACAAACAACGACGTGAGAAACTAGGGAGGTTCAACCGGTTAGGTCATATTGCGCCCGCCTGTGATATTAAAAGAAATTAAATGAGTGTATGGGTATGGTTAGTTTTGATGTTTATATTGTTTTACAAGTTCATAAAATAAAATAAAGTAAATGATAGTAATAGTTGTTTATTTGGAGAAAGGGGCGCGACAACCGTTAGATCATAATGCGTGACCCTAGCCTCTAGGAGATATATATGGGGAGGAAAATCCCATGCTGGTCAGAACAAGTAACGAGCAGTGAGAGGAAAAGCAGAGTTCCCATGTCGCTGACGTCATCGTCTTTGTGATCGATCGTGTTGTCATGATCGTCGTCCGTCGTCGGGGAGTTCGTCAATGATAGGATTCCCCGACAACAACCGCCAGAGCTCCGCCCCTTGTTTCAAGGAAGAATCCCCAAATTGGTAGCTGGTATTTGCGAAATAGGCTTTATCTCTTTTCTCGCTTTTAAACTTTAAAGGGGCTACTACTCCAAACAATTATTTTTTACCACATAATCTCTAGCCTAATACTACACTAAAATTACCGTTTAAAAAAATTATGTCAATTGTAACTATGATTTAACACGAAAGTTTTTTATCCAGAAATTTTCGAAAATTGGCGTTTTGGTAAATTTCTTAAATCGGCTCTAATCTGCTTCTCTTTAGTTCCACATAGATACTAGAGCATCGTACCAATCTAAAATTGTCATTTATAACATAGTGTCTTGAAACTGTGCACAAATATACACTCAAACGCGCAAAAATATTCATTCCAAAATCACACACCTTCTTTGTAATCAGCATATTTTGACCAAACCACTTTCCCAAATTACAAAACTAAATGTAAAGTGGATTCACAGAAAAGGCTGACGAGTACGTTAATAATGGCCAATATTATTTTGGATCAAATTCCTCCAAGGTCACAGCCTCACGGGTCATAAAGATCGTCCCCATATTATTTCTTATGAGAGATTTTTGCCGATGGGACCTAAAAGTTTGAGATTTTTTAGGGGGTTCATGATGGACCCAATAATGTTTCTGTTTTATTTTCTAAATTCATAACTAGTTAGCCTGAACGAAATATATTTTTTGAGTTTAGCGGGTGAATACCCCTTAACGATTAGAACAGCTGCGCTCTGGGCCAATTCTACCTTGGGCCCAGACGGGGGAAAAGTAAACAATAGATTTGTAAACGGTGACTTTGGAGCCGTCTAGCAACGAGCTTTAAGGCGTTGATCTGCGGTTGTTCGCACTGTCCATACCACTGATTGCTATATTTCCTTTTTTTTATCAACGACGCGTCAACCGTTTGGTCATAATGCACCACTCTAGCCTAGGGGATATGGGAGGAGGGGCCCATGCTGGTCAGAACCAGCCACGGGAAAGGAGAGGAAAGGGGGTTCTCACGTCGCGGTCGTCATCATCTTTGGCATCGTTCGTTATGTCATTGTCATCTTCGTCGAGGGGTCGTCAAGGGAAGGGGGAGGTGTCCCCGACGACGATTGCCAGTGCTCGCCTCTAGTTTCGGGGAGTAATATACTGCCCTCTTAAACTAGCTGATATTTGTGAGATGGACTTTTTCTCTTGAATCGCCTTTTACGATAAGCAGTGCCATGCTCGGGGCCAAATTCTACCCCGAGCAAAGACGGGGGATTAAAAATATCGATCTTTGGTTTGTTATTGCTCACGTCGTCGATTGCGTCGGGACCTGCAGGGGTTTGGGTTGGTCGCTTTGGTTTACTGTCCCTCACTGAAAACCAGTTGAGTGACTGAGTGGGTAGACTCATAATACGGATTCATTTATTTCGACGACGTGAGAAACTAGGGCGCTTCAACCGGTTAGGTCATATTGCGCCGCCTGTGAATGAAAGTAAATTAGACGAGTTAATGCAGGGATGTTTGATGATTAGATTGTTTTCTAAGTGTATAAATAACAAAATAAATTGAAGATGAAGAAAGTAATAGCAAAATAAAAGTTATGTATGTAAATGATAATAAAGAAAAGAAAGAAATGTGTATGAAGTTACTTAAAGTTTGTTAAATAGATTACTTTGGATGAGAAATTTGGAAAGTTTGTCGCCGTTATCATATGATAGAAGTTCTTCATATGATTGGGAGAGATCAAATTGCATGCGCAAGGCATCATATTTGGTACATTCTGCTAGCATATGATGTACGGTTAAAGGTACATCACATGTGCCACATATGGGAATAACCTTTCTCTGGTTAAGAGATATCCGTGTGTTAGGCGTGTGTGCCTATACGAAGTCTAGACAATACCACCTCTTCTCTACGTGAGAGTCGAGACGTAGGTGGACGAATTTTGTTAGCCAATGTGGGCATCACACTACGCAATTTGTTATTTTGCAACACATCCCAAGATGCTTGTCGCAAATCCAACAATCTTTGCTTGAATCCACTCTTGACATCTGGAACGGGAACTAGATTGAAATCAACGTCGCGACGCTGGGAAGCTTCCTTAGCAGCCCTATCAGCGTGTTCATTTCCCTCTATGCCCACGTGTCCAGGTATCCAGCAAAACTCTTTATATAACCCTTAGAGGTTAGTTTTCCTAAATAGAATTGGATGTCTTGTACCAAATGATGACTTGAATACATGAGTTCTATAGCTTGAAGTGAACTTAAACTATCTGAACACAAAAGGTATTCTCCACAACGACAGCGTAGAATGTATTTAAGAGCTTCACGGATGGCGAATAACTCTGCAGTGAAAACTGAACACACGTCGCTTAGCCTGAAACGTTCAGTTAAGGTGGAGCAATAAAAAGCACTTCCAACCTTGTTGTCAATTTTGGAGCCATCTGTGAATACCAAAGTAAACCTTTGATAAGTTAATTTTGAATACACTATCGCAAGTTGAGTTTTTATCAAAACGACAAAGGTCAAAAAAACGACAAAGGTCAAAATATAATAATCGGCTCTGGTGTAAACCAGGGCGGGTTATTGCTAAATACAAAATTAAAAACTTGTGGCAGATGAAATTCTATAAGATTAAACAAAAGTTTACATCTTAATCCCGTTGGAAGAGATGCCTTGGTTTGTTATCAAAGTGTCTGACATATGTCGTGTTAAAAACATTCCGATTTGCTGGATGGTTAGGCATAGCTTTAATTTTCATTACATACGTACCCATCAAGAGGTTTCTCCGTTCTGCCAAGGAGGACACACCTGACTCGGCATACAAGCTGACTACCGGGCTTGTTCGAAATGCACCAAGAGCAAAACGAAGACCACAATGGTGGACAGTGTCTAGAAGTTAAAGTGTTGTGTTACTTGCTGAAGAGTATACGAAACATCCATAGTCCATCTTGGAGCAAACTAGAGATCCGTAAATTCTCAACATGCAAGTCCTATCTGCACCCCACGATGTATTACTGAGAACTTTCAATAGGTTGATTTTCAACATGCATTTTTTGCGTAAATCAACAACGTGGTCTTTCCAATTTAGCTTTTTGTCAAACACCATATTTATTTATTACTTTATTTATATGATAGTAATAGCAAAAGAAAAATTATTTATTTGAGTAAAAACTATTTTAAAAGGTCGTCTGAATACACGTTAAAAATAAGCAACAATTAAACCTTTGGATGTGTTTGAATAATACATTATTTTTTTCTAGCTACATCGTAGGTTAAGCATGCATTTTTCAGGTAGCAGGTGTAAATAAACGGTAAACATAATGCTCTAATAATCACGGGATTACGTAATTATAGCCTAAGACCTCAACACCATGACATTTAGTTTAGTGATGGACCTAGCGTGATAATCGTAGAAAAAGAAGTTAACACACTGTGGGCATTTAACATAGTGAGCAAGCTAAGCGACCCATTCAAGTTTTCAGTTTATTTGGATTAAGGGCGCGTCAACCGTTAGGTCATAGTGCGTCACTCTAGCATAGAGGATATGTGCAGGAGGAGCCCATGCAGATCAGAACCAGTCACGGGTAGAGGAGGAAAGGGGGGTTGTTCTCAAGACGCGGGCGTCATCGTATTTGTCATCGTCATCGTTCGTTGTGTCATTGTCATCGTCGTCGGGGAGGTCGTCAAGGGAAAAGGGCAAGTTCCCCAACGACGACTACTAGTGCTAGCCTCTAATTTCAGGGAGTACTGCCCTAGTTGCTAGCTGATGTTAGCTTTTATTATTATTATTATTTTATTGGATGTATTTCATACAAACTCGGTTAAAACCGGAGCTAACATGTTGTACGGACTTACGTCAAGTACTTCCATGTGTACCTATTACATACATTATTACTTTTGTCTTAACTCTAACTAAAATAAGTCATTTATAAAATTGTAATATAGTTTGTAGATGATGTTTTTCTTTCTGCTGTGTACGGTCGTGGCCGATTTCTCGTCGCCATCCTAGCATTTGCTCTTCGGACTATGGGAAACCACGAAAAACCATGTCAGGATGGACGCTGTCTCGAAATCTCGAAGTATCATTCTTAGTTTAGAAATTTACGAACTATTCTACATGTGTTGAGTATTACTGCCTTTTGAGTCTCGATGTATACATTGGGTTGAAGATCTAGTTGTTTAATGCTTTCATGTAGCTTCTTCGGTATGATGCCGTTGGCTGATATAATGAATGGGATTGTATTTACCTTTTTCTGTTTCCACATCTTCTTGATTTCAATTGCAAGTTCACTATACTTGTCAATTTTTTTCTTCCACGTGGTCTCGACGTTATGGCACATTGGGATAGCAACGTCGATAAGGGTAGTTTCTTGTTTCTTCTTGTCAATTATTATTAAATCCGGTCTGTTGTGATGTATCGTTTGGTCTGTTCTCTTATAACTGTGCGGTCGTAATATAATTTGTAATCTTTACTATCTAGTTCTTTCTCTGGTTTGTATTTGTAGTAAGGTGTGTGTGTGTCAATGAGGTTGTACTTGATTGCTAGTTTTTGATGAATAATGTTAGCTACTTGGTTATGTCTGTAGAGGTAATCTGTTTGACATAGTGACTTGCACCCGGATATTATTATTATTATTATTATTATTATTATTATTATTATTATTATTATTATTATTATTATTATTATTATTATTATTATTATGAATATTATTATTATTTCTAAGGGCGCGTCAACCGTTATGTCATAATGCGCCACTATAGCCTTTAGGGATATGGGAGGAGGGCCCAAGCTGATCAGAACCAGCCACGGGTAAGGGGAGGAAAGGGGTGGTTGGGTTCTCACGTCGCGGTCGTCGTCGTCTTTTATCATCATCATCATCGTTCGTTGTGTCATTGTCATCGTCATCGGGGAGGTCGTCAAGGGAAAGGGGAGGTGTCCCGAGTACAATTGCCAGAGCTCGCCTCTAGTTTCGGGGAGTAATATACTCCCCTCTTACTAGCTGATGTTTGCGAGGTGGACTTTTTCTCTTTCATCGCCTTGTACGATTAGCGAGAGCCCTGCTCTGGCCTAATTCTTTCAATATACGGCTGCTCATGCGAAAACCCCTGCGAAACTAGGGCGCTTCAAAACCGCTTAGGTGACATTGCTCCACCTGTGATATTGTAAGTTATGGAAATGAGTTTGTTGCGTTTGATATTTCTGAATTTGATATTGACATGCTACTATTTTGTTTTACATAGATACTAGAGTATTGTACCAAACTAAATGTTCTTAATACTTTATTACATCGTGTCCTAAACTGTACAAAACAAACGATTCGACGTGAGAAACTATTTGTTAATTTTGTTCATCCAGATTAAGAAGTAAGAACGCGTCAACCGTTATAATGCGCCACTCTAATCTAGGGGATATGGGGAAGAGAGACCCATGCTGGTCAGAACCAGCCAACGGGTAGGGGAAGGAAAGGTGGGGTTCTCAAGTCGCGGTCTTCATCGTCTTTGTCATTGTTCGTTGTATCATTGTCATAGTCGTCGGGGATGTTGTCAATGGAAAGAGTAGGTGTCCCCGACGGCGATTCCCAGAGCTCGCCTCTAGTTTCGGGAGTAATAAAGGTAAACAAAAACTAAAAACTAACCATTGGACCACATCGCACTAATGACCAGGTACTTCTACGACGACGACGTGAGAAACTAGGGCGCTTCAACCGGTTAGGTCATATTGCGCCGCCTGTGTTTATGACAATTGACTAGATGAGTTAATGGTGTGTTTGATTATTATTTTATTATTATTATAATTACAATTACAATTACAATTATCATTATTATTATTATTATTATTATTTCTTTTATTCACCAATATGAACATTACATAATGGGTATTTAAGAACTTTCACCAGAGATGAACCACATCTCTAAGGTGAAACCCCTATTACATAAAAATTAAATATACATGGCATTAACAAAATACAATACATACAAGAAATAACAGAAACAATTTTTTTTACACTAAAACTTTGCGTAGTATGTGGGCGGTTCCTAATAATGCTGCCTTTTGAAGCTCTGGAGTCCAGTGATTGCCAGAGATATGTTGGAGGTTCTCTTCAAAACTTCTTTCCCAAATTTTCCCACAAGCTCCAATAATAATGGGAACAATCTTACAACGGACATTCCACATTCGTTGAATTTCTATTTGAAGGTCTCGATATCTTGTGCGTTTTCTGCTTCCTTTAGGACTATGTTGCGGTCTGATGGAATAGCTACATCGATGATCAAACATTTTTGAGTCGCTTTGTTTTTAACAACAAAGTCTGGTTTGTTGTGAAGAACCTTTCTATCAGTGATTATTAGCTCATTCCACAATATGGTCACATTACCATTGTCAACTACTTGTTCTGGTACATGCATGAACCATTGTCAGAAGTTTCGATGTTGTAACTTCTACAAATGTTCCAATGCAAATATGCCCCAACTTTATCATGTCGATCAATGTATTCCGTTTTTGCTAAGACCGGACATCCAGAAATAATGTGCTCTACGCTTTCTTCATAAAGCTTACACAAACGACACTTGTCATCTACGTCGAGTTTGAGAATTCTTTTTTCATAACTTTTTGTTCTTAAGGCTTGATCTTGTGCAGCTACAATAAGACTTTCAGTTTCACCTTTGAGATTACTTCTGCCAGCCACTTATTGGTTTGATCTTGGTCAATATGTGGTTGCTCCATGCGTTTTAATATATTGTCCATGCAAAGGTTTAGACTTCCAGCAACTTATTAAATCTTTCTGGATAATGTTCTTTATTTGCTTCTTGATTATCTTGACCTTGTTATGAGGGCCCTTTTTATTGTTAAATATGGGTTAAATTTTTTAAATTATTATTATTTTTATTTTTATTATTTTTATTATTATTATTATTATTTTTATTATTTTTATTATATTTGGATGTTTTTCAAAAAACCCGGGTTTTAAAACCGGAGCTAACAGTTGTACGGACTTACGTCAAGTATTTCCCATGTGTAAAATTTTACATACATTTTTATTTTTGTCTAACCTAACTAAATAAGTCATTTTTTTTGAATTTATTGTTTTGGTTTTGGGGAGGGTTTTTTTCTTTTCTGTGCGGTCGGGGCCGATTTCTGTCGCCTCCTAGCTTTGCTCTTCGGACTAGGGAAACCAGGGAAACCCCATGTCAGAGGGAAAGCTTTTCCGAAATCTCGAAGTATCATTTTTAGTTTAGAAATTACGAACTATTCTACAGTGTTGATTTACGCCTTTGAGTTCGAGAACTTTGGGTTGAAGATCTGTTGTTTAATGTTTCATTGCTTTTTTTCCTATGATGCCGTTGGCGATTAATGAATGGGTTTGTATTTCCCCTTTTTTTTTAAAACTTCTTGATCTCAATTGAAAGTTCCTATACTTGTAATTTTTTTCATCCACGTGGTCTCGCGTTAGGCCTTTGGGTAAAAACGTAAATAAGGTAGTTTCTTTTTTTTTTCTTGCAATTATTATCAAATCCGGCTGTTGGATGTACGTTTGGTCTTTTATAACTGTGCGGTCGTAAATATTTGTATTTTTTATATCTAGTACTTTCTCGGGTTTGTATTTGTAGTAAGGTGTGTGTGTGTCAATGAGGTTGTATTTGATTGCTATTTTTTGATGAATAATGTTAGTACTTGGTTAGTCTGTAGAGGTAATCTGTTTGACTATTTTGGACTTGCACCCGGAATGATGTGTTCGATTGTTTCACCCTTGCACACATTTTCTACATTGACGTTTACTGTCACATTTTGTATTATGTTTTTTTTAAATTGCCCGTCCGTAATCATCTGTCTTGAATAGCCATCAAAAAACCCTTTCTTTTTTCCCAAATATTTTCCCCTTTTTTTTAACCCCCCTATTTGAGCTTTAATATCTAGGGGACCTGTGTAGTTCATCATAATGTCTCTTGTGTGGGCTTTTTGAGAGACGAAAACTTTTTTTGAAGAGTCGTTATGAGTTTCCCTTGTAGATTGACATTTTCGTTTTGCTAGATTGGTGGAGTTAATGTTTTTCAGCTAGCACCACAGCCCTATGCAGTGTGGATTGGTTGCTCTTTGAAAAAAATTTTTCTTAAAAATGTCTATTTGTTTATAATATAAGTTTTTTTTCGATCATTCCCCCTCCCCCTTTTTTCTTTGGAAAGTGTTTAAATCTCTCTATTGCTGATTAGGATGATGTTTCTGTTTTTGGTAAGGTAGTACGATTTAATATTCCAACGCGTGGATGTCTGTCTGGCCTTTTAATGATTCCAAATGAATATGTCAGACGGTAAGATAGTATTTTTTTTGCTTGATCTTTTTTTTACCGTTTAGTTGCGTCTTGGGGAAAGATTTTTAGTCTTTTCTTGTATTTTTTAAAATTTTTGTTTTTCATAATTTTATGTTCAATTTCTGGCAGCTTGTAAAACCCTAAATATTTTTTACCGTTATCGTCCATTTTTCCCAAACCTATTTCCATCTCTATGGAATCTTCGCTTTGAAACCTTACCCTTTTTCTTTTGGTGCGTCTTCATTTGTTACTCAAACCCCCATGCAGAAATCTTGACAAATTCAAAATGTTTATTGACTAGATGTTTAGTTGACAAAATTTGATGCATCAACTTTGGGGTCATCCATGTAGAAAGGGGGGAAAAATTTTTGTGAATAAAATTTTTTGTCTTAATTTTAAACCCCGGGATTTGATTCGTAAGAAGTACATTTTAATAAAACAAAACCTATGCAAACTTAAATGGTCTTAAAATGCCCACGTTTAATTTGTATTGGGATCGTAGTTATCGCTGGTTTTTTCATATTTAGTTTTTTTTAGTTTGTTCTCCTGTCTCCTTTACGTCTTCAAAAAGTTTAAAATTTACTGGGTTGTTTTTTATATATTTGTAAAATTAAATAAGCCATGTGTGTGGTGTTGAGTCAAAGGCTTTCTTGAGTCAATTATTTTACGTGAATATTCCTTTTTTATTGTGTGCCTGATTCATTACGTGAGTAAATAATAAGTTGTTTTTACACCCCTGTGGTTTTACAACATCCTTTTTGTTCCTGGGCCATGATATTTGTTCTTCGAATGTTTTAATTTATTTGTTAGCATGAAGTAATATTTTATATATAGTTGGTAGACTGTAAGGGCCCCATATTTACTTGGGTTCTTCGTTCATTGTCCTTTGGGGGTTTTGAGAAAGGTTACCCCTTCAGTAAAGAATTTGGGGTATTTCTTTAACCCTCCGTTTATAAACTCTTTGGGAACATTTTCTTTTTGATTTTTGATAGTAATTAAATTTTTCTTATCCCAAAAAATTTTTGAATATTATCTTTACCGGGTGCTTTCCAGCTATGTGTAGCACTGATTGCGATTTTAAATTTTCTCAATAGTTTACCTTCGAATCTCTCTCTTTAATATGCTCACCCTAGCTATTTCATTTTGAATCCATTGTGCTTTCCGGGTTGTGTGCTCCCGGGTTACCCCAATTCCCCTGTAAAAAACTTTCTATCTCTGTCTTATTGGGTTCCATTTCCATATTTTTCGGTACTAGATAGTGTTGGGAAAACTGTTTTTCCTTTCTTTAAAATTCGGTTTTGTTCTTTTTTATACTAATTTTTTATTCTTTTTAATCTCTTAGCTAGAGCCTTTCTTTTTGTTAAAGTGTATCCAAAAAATTTGTGAAAGAAAATTCGTTAAGTGTTTTTTCTTTGCGTGAAACCGAAACTTTTAAAAAATTTTTGGAGTATCTTATCAATTTTTAGATCGTTTCCCATTCGGTTTTTTCCCCGTCGACGATTCTCTCCAAGCTCAACGATTCTCCCAATAGTCGTTTTCCTTTCGTACTTTTTTTTCTCCTGTTTTGTCTTTGAAGATGTTTCAATTTTACCTTTTGCCCCAAATATTTTAAACCCCGCTACAGCGGAAAATAAATTGCCGCATGAACGTCTGCAAAAGATAGTTCGTCTTGGGGTTTAATCTGATTATGTGTGTTCAATGTTACCGCTGTCTTCATTTTCCTTTTAATGCTTGGGTTTTAGGGATGTATGGTTTTTTCTGTTTGGTTGTATGTGCGCAAACCCGACAGGTGTTGGGAATTTTTTTTGGTTAAGGACGCTCAACCGTTGGTCATAAGCACCACTCTAGCTAAGGGGGGGGGGGGGAGGAGGGGCCCATGCTGGTCAGAAAACCCGCCCCGGGGAAAGGGAGGAAGGGGGGTTTCTCACGTCGCGGTCTCATCGTCTTTGTCATCGTTGTTTTTGTCATTGTCAACGTCGCCGGGGGGTCCTCAAGGGAAGGGGGACAATGTCCCGACGACGATTGCCAGAGCTGCCTCTAGTTTGGGGGGTAAATACCCGCTCTTTTTAGTGAGTTTTTCGAGGGGACCTTTTTCTCTTGAATCGCCTTTTCGATTAGAGCCATGCTCTGGGCCAATTCTACCCCCGGGGCCCCGACGGGGTATGGGTGTTGTAAAAGCTAAAGCAGGATGTTGTAAATGCTAAAGCTAGGATGTTCTTTAGATTGATCATGTCAGGTTATTTTCTATTTGGTTTTGCATATCTACCCCTTTTTGTTTGATCGTCTAGTTTTTCTGGGTATTTGATCTTTTTGGTTGGTTTGGATTTCTAGTGGTTCTGGACGTTCTGGTAGACCTGGGCGTTCTGGTAGGGCTGGATGTTCTGGTAGGGCCCGGACGTTCTGGTAAACGGATGTTCTGGATCTGGGCGTTTGATAGGTCGGACTTTGGTTGGTCTGGAAGTTCTGGGTGTCTGGTAATTTTTAAAGTTCTTGCAGGTATGGCAAAACCCGGGATTTCTGGTAGTTTTTAGTAGCTTTGGTAGAAAGGGTCTTCTTCTTCGCGTCTCTTTCGATTATTTTCCCTTATCATTTTTGATGCGCTTGTTTTTCGTTCTTCCCTTCGCGTTTTTTTCTTTTAATATGTTTACTGGGAACATTTTTTTTTAACTATAAAACTTTTTTGGTCAGCATTCTCTGTTCCTTTCTTCTAAAAATGGTATCACGAAAAAATCCCCCATGGGGGTCTTGTCGATAACCTATTAAAACAGTCCTAAAAACGTTTTCCCCATAATATTTTTGATCCCAAAATGTTCATATCTTCTTTCCCTTTTGATGCGCTGTCTCATTTTTTCCAGCTTTTTGGGGGTCTGTAATGTTCCCTTACAGAAAAATCCTCGTCTTTTTTTCCTTTTTTTTCTTGTTTAGAAAATTTTTCCCACTACGTCAAAGTCACCTATTTTTTTATTGTTTAAAATCAATGCATTAAAAAAAAATGAAAAACATTTTCTCAAAAGATTCATCAATTTTAGGGGGGTGATGAGGTCTTGCCTTTTACCTCCTTGCCCTTTTTGTTTTGATAAATCTTTTTTTATTAGACGAATTTAGAAGACTCAATCTTCTCGATTCGCAAAATAATTTTCGGTTTACGTAAAATGCTAAATATTTTTACTATTTTAGATATATTTCCTTTCTGAAGTTACAAATAATGCCCCTAAATGAATAATGCCTCCTAACTGTCAAAAATTTAAAAAAAATCAAATGTTTAAGCAATTTTTAGCCTAGGTTATTCAATCATATTTTATAACTACAAAAAAATGGTTTTTAAAAAATAAAAACAATTTTCCTTCAATGTACTTTTGTACGTTCACTAGTAGATCAGATGCTTTAAAATTTTGGGGGAATGCTTGTATTTTTAGCGGCAAAAGAAATTTTAAACCCATTAAAATAAACTATTATTATTATTATTATTTTATTATTATTATATTTTTATTATTATTATTTTATGATTATTATTTTATGATTTTATTATTATTATATATTTATATTTTTTATATTATATATATTATAAGGAGGGTGCGGGAAAATTACAATCGCGTGAAAAATGCCGGTAAAACCAGCAATATTTCAGATTCGCTCGTCACACAAACAAATCAACGGGAACATTTGTGTAGTGTCAAGATTTTCAGTTGCTTGACAGACATTTCGTCACGATCGAAAAGAGACGAAAAGAAATCTATACCCCTGGGATGGAGAGTTAACTACCTTTCCCCGTGAAAAAAATATTTTTACATCGTCAAGACAAGGGCATCTATCACGGTTCTGTGGTGCAGCACCATCTCCCGAGACATCCAGGCTCTCCCGCTTAAAAACCCAAAACCCAATGATCCCCTTTCCGCAAATTCTCACTGCCTTCAAAAACAACCCCAAGTATGCAGAGAAATTTTTGGGGAAGGCATCCTTTCGAGTATGACTACGAGAAAAAAGAATTTTTTACCCAGAACTGCGCCACATTCTCTCGGACCACATCCAGGCTCTCCTACTGCAAAAACCCAACCAAGTGATCCCATTATCCGTCAAGTTCTAAAATCACAACCATTCGACGGAGTGCAAGATCCCTGTGAAGATACAGTTTCAGGACAAGAAACCTGACCATCTTAGTTCGATGACTACATCAAACTATGTTCAGAACCTCAAGCTGATCTTCTAATCATGATTATTGTAATTATGATTGTTTTTATTGTTTTTAATCGTGTATTTGTCTTTGAAAAAATATTTTAAATAAAATTGAATTATTATTATTATTATTATTATTATTATTATTATTATTATTATTATTATTATTATTATTATTATTATTATTATTATTATTATTTAAGAGTTTTCTAAGTGTATAAGTAACAAAAGAAATAATGATGACGAAAGTAATAGCAAAACAAAAGTTATGTATGGGAATAAAATTAAAGTAATTAAAGAAATGTGTATGAAGTTAATTAAAGTTTGTTAAATAGATTACTTTGGATGAGAAATTTGGAAAGTTTGTCGCCGTTATCATATGATAGAAGTTCTTCATATGATTGGGAGAGATCAAATTGCATGCGCAAGGCATCATATTTGGTACATTCTGCTAGCATATGATGTACTGTTAAAGGTACATCACATGTGTCACATATGGGAATAACCTTTTCTCTGGTTAAGAGATATCCGTGTGTTAGGCGTGTGTGCCCTATACGAAGTCTAGACAATACCACCTCTTCTCTACGTGAGAGTCGAGACGTAGGTGGACGAATTTTGTTAGTCAATGTGGGCATCACACTACGCAATTTGTTATTTTGCAACACATCCCAAGATGCTTGTCGCAAATCCAACAATCTTTGCTTGAATCCACTCTTGAATCTGTTTGGTTTATTTGGATTAAGGACGCGTCAACCGTTAGGTCATAATGCACCACTCTAGCCTAAGGGGGGTGGGGAGGAGGAACCCATGCTGGTCAGAACCAGCCAAGGGTAAGGGGAGGAAGGGGGGTTTCTCACGTCGCGGTCGTCATCGTCTTTGTCATTGTTCGTTGTGTCATTGTCATCGTCGCCGGGGGGTCGTCAAGGGAAGGGGGCAAGGTCCCCGACGACGATTGCCAGAGCTCGCCTCTAGTTTCGGGGTGTAAGATACTCCGCTCTTACTAGCTGATGTTTGCGAGGTGGACTTTTTCTCTTGAATCGCCTTTTACGATTAGCAGAGCCATGCTCTGAGCCAATTCTACCCCGGGCCCAGACGGGGATTGAAATCAACGTCGCGACGCTGGGAAGCTTCCTTAGCAGCCCTATCAGCGTGTTCATTTCCCTCTATGCCCACGTGTCCAGGTATCCAGCAAAACTCTATTATATAACCATTAGAGGTTATACAAAAGCGACACTTAAAACACCTCGCTTACCAACCGGAAACAGTGGAGCTAGTTTCAGCCCTGCCCAGACAGGGTCACGGGCCTACTAAAGGTCAAGTACATCCACTGAAGGTAAACAAACAGGGACAAGATAATTACACGGCTTGTAATCTGAATCGCACATCAGTACAAGGGCCGTTACCCCGCGTGTCTTGCTAACAAACCGTACTTGTTAGCTCGGGCGGCACAATAAAAAATTGTTCTTTCTTTTGTCGCCAGGTATCGAGGATTCGAGCTCAAGATTACGATGGGAGTTATAAATTACTTATTATGTTCTTAGTAATAAGTTTTGGTTTTTTTGGATTTAAAGGAAAGCGTCAACCGTTAGTTCATAATGCACCCTCTAGCCTAAGGGGGTGGGGAGGAGGATCCCATGCTGGTCAGAACCAGCTACGGGTAAGGGGAGGAAGGGGGGTTTCTCACGTCGCAGTCGTCATCGTCTTTGTGATTATTAGTTGTGTCATTGTCATCGTCGCCGGGGGGTCGTCAAGGGAAGGGGGCAAGGTCCCCGGCGACGATTGCCAGAGCTCGCCTCTATTTTCGGGGAGTAAAATACTACCCTTCATACTAGCTGATGTTTGCGAGATAGAATTTTTCTCTTGACTCGCCTTTTAAAGATTAGCAGAGCCATCTCCAGCAGAAAACGTCGACGTGAGAAAGTAGGGCGGGTTTAACCGGGTGGTCATATTGCCCCGCCTGTGATATTAAAAGGGGAGAACTCAGTGTGATTGATGAATATATTGTTTATATTGTTTCTAAGTGTATATGTAAGAAAAGAAAAGATTTTTTTTATATTTGGATAAAGGGCCGTCAGACGTTTGGGTCATAATGCACCACTCCAGCCTAGCGGATATAGAGAGGAGGGGCACCATGCTGGGCAAACTAGCACGGTAGGGGGAGGAAAGGGGAATTCTCATGTTGCGGTCGTCAAACGTCTTTGTCATCGTCATCGTTCGTTTGTCTTTTCATCGTCGTCGAGAGGTCGACAAGGGAAGGGGGCAAGGTCCCCGCGAACGAATTTTCAGATTTTTTTTTTTTTTTTTGAATTAAGGACGCGTCACCGTTAGGTCATAATGCACCACTCTAGCTAAGGGGGGGGTGGGGAGGAGGGGCCCATGCTGGGCAGAAACCACCCACGGTAAGGGGGGGAAGGGGGGCTTCTCACGGTCGCGGTCGTCATCGTCTTTGTCATCGTTCTTTTTGTCATTGTCAGAGCTCGCCTCTATTTTCGGGGGAGTAAAAATACTACCCTTCATACTAGCTGATGTTTGCGAGATAGACTTTTTTCTCTTGACTCGCCTTTTACGATCATCAGATGCCATCTCAAGCAGAAAACGTCGACGTGAGAAACTAGGACGCTTCAGCCGGTTAGGTCACAAATTTCCCCGCCTGTGATATTGAAAGTTGATGATTGAGTTAATATGTGGTTTGATGATTATTTTGTTTTCTAAGTGTATATATAAGAAAGGCCCAAAGACAGTGATGATAGTTATTTTTTGACTGAATTTTTCTTGAGGTTTTTTTCTCAGTTTTTTAATGCGAATGCAAGGGAATAAGTCATCTTATAGACCCCTCGAACATCCTTTCACAATTGTTTTCCCATCCTCAATATACCTAGTGCACCTCGAGGGGCATACTTTGCACCCTACAACAGGCTTCATTCTCATGGTAAAAAAAAAAACATATGTACAACCCGTGAGCCAGGCAATGTGCTTCATTCACATTAGGACAACGCAACCTCCTCCCGACGTAAGAGAAGAGTCGAGAACGAATTGATATTGCCGTCAGTCACATCACACTACGCACTTTATTTAACACTATTTCTCAAATTATTGATGGTTGTCACAAATTCAACTGTAGTTGCTCGTAGCATCGACGACGAACGTGAGAACTAGGGCGCTTCAAACCCGGTTAGGTCATATTGCGCCGCCTGTGATAATGAAAGTTGATGATTGAGTTAATAGTGTATTTGATAATTATAATGTTTTCTAAGTGTAAAAAAAAGAAAACGATTGTGATGATAGTAATTCCTGACTGAAAGTTTTTTCTGAGGTTTTCCTCGGTCGTTAATGCGATTTTTTGGGGGTTTATTTGAATTAAGGACGCGTCAACTGTTGGGTCATAATGCACCACTCTAGCCTAAGGGGGGTGGGGAGGAGGAGCCCATGCTGGTCAGAACCAGCCACGGGTAAGGGGAGGAAGGGGTTTCTCACGTCGCGGTCGTCATCGTCTATGTCTTCGTACGTTATTATGTCATTGTCATCGTCGTCGGGAAGGTCGTCAAGGGAAGGGGGCGGTGTCCCCGACGACGATTGCCACAGATCGCCTCTAGTTTCGGGGAGAAAAATACTACCCTTCATACTAGCTGATATTTGCGAGGTGGACTTTTTCTCTTGAATCGCCTTTTACGATTAGCAGAGCCATGCTCTGGGCCAATTCTACCCCGGGCCCAGACGGGGTTTATAGCCTAGGCGATGTAGAGACTAGGGATGACACCAGTGTGCAGGACAGAACCAGCCACGGGCAAGGGGAGGGCAAGGTGGGGGAAGTTTTTTACGTCGCCGACTAGAGCTCGCGTCTAATTTTGGGGAGTAACATACTCCCCTACACGTCAGCTGAAAATTGCGGGATAGTCTTCGTCTCTTTCATCACCTTTTACGATTACTGAGTCACACTCTTGGACGACGACGACGTGAGAAACTAGGGCGCTTCAACCGGTTAGGTCATATTGCGCCACCTGTGAATGAAAGTAAATTAGAAGAGTTAATGCAGGTATTTTTGATGATTAGATTGTTTTCTAAGTGTATAAATAACAAAATAAATTGAAGATGAAGAAAGTAATAGCAAAATAAAAGTTATGTTTGTAAATGAAAATAAAGAAATGTGTATGAAGTTAATTAAAGTTTGTTAAATAGATTACTTTGGATGAGAAATTTGGAAACACACTCTTGGAAAACTTTACCCCGGGTCCAGACGGTTTTAATCAGCGATAAGATTGCAGACCTCCCCTTAAGGTGTATCATGATTCATGATTATCCCTGACGTATTTATGTTTTGTATGCCATTGATTTTGTACGGTGTCTTAGCTATTCAAAGCTCAAGGATTCCAAATTTCTCCACCATATCGAGTTGGCTCGTACGGTATTTTCTGGGTCTCGACGGCTTGGCTCAGTCCTTCGTTATGTACACGACACGCACACTTTCGAATACAACGAAATAAGTTAGTTTATTCGTACGGGCTAAAACTCTGCCTTATTCCACAAATTACTTGCTGCATGTAGTATTCCATGCATATAGTATTAACTTCCGGCTACTCAAATTACTCCTCCACTGTAATTCCGTCAACTCGAAGTCATTCTCTGCTCTGTTCGGAGCCCACTTGGTCCGATTTTGATCGTCCTTGCATATTTCCCACCTACCATTTCTATCGCCGCACACATAGACTTCTTTGAATACGTGACGTCATTTCCAAACTTCGTATTCATGGAGACTTTAATGCTCGTCATGTGACGTTTGGGGATACTTCCTCCAAACTAATGGCTCCACTCTGGCTGATCTACTCGTTGACCTTCCAATGTATCGTTGTTACAATACGTGTCCGACGTACATTGGCCCCATGGGATCTTCAATACCAGACCACATTCTTGTAAGTGACCGTCCCAAATTTTGGGCGGCTTGGGGGACGTCGTTTATCGGCCCTCAAAAAGGGGCCCACTTGTTTGTTTTCCCCCGGATTTTACTTCCTCCCCCACCGTCCGCGAAAAGGTTTTAAAAAAAGTAAAAGGGTTTCCCTAACGCTGAAATGGCGTCGGGACAGGGGCCCGAGATCGGGAAAGGGTTTCCCCAGAGGAGGTTTATGCTAACCCTTTTTTTAAAATCTTAGGAACCCCTACGGAAAAAAATTTTGGGGGGCAAAATACTGAAGAGGGCTGGGGGGCTTTTTGGGTCCCGTACGTGCCGATCGACACCCCTTTTTCCGCCCTTTCTCTACCTTTTAAAATTATTTATCTCATTGTCAAAAAGGGGAATTATAATGCCTTTAAGGGTTTCCGGTGATCCTGACCTCAAAAAAAAAAAAGGGGAACCCGGAATTTTAATGTCTTGTTTTTGCCGCAGCATTGTCCAGTTCCGCGGGGCTTGTGGACCCGGGCGTTTGCGAGTCGTGGACTAAAAAAGGAAAAGGTTCATAAATTTTGGGGGCAACCCTTAAAAAAGGGATCCCCGGGGGCCCGTCCACTCGCCCCAAAAGGACCCCTCATTTTCAATGACCGGGGTGTGGGGTCGTCTTCCGACAAAAACGCAGGAGTTTGCGACTTTTCTTGAAAGGGAATTTTTTCAGGGTTTCCCCGAGGAGGCCTCTTTGATGACGGCTTCAGAGGGGAGGGTCGAAAATGTCTCTTGCACACCAAAGGGAAACCCTCCTTCTGCTCTTACATCATCCCAATTTAAGAAGGTTTCCACCCCACCTCGTTTTCCCGGGGTATAGCGGGGGGGGGGGAAGTTCTGTCTCTATACAAAAAACGGGGAGCTCATCGCCAGGTCCCGAGGGGATCCCAAAATGCTTCGCCGGGTCCCAGCCAAGTTTGTCTCTCACCTCGCTTTTTTTCTTCTTTGGGTGCCTTTCCCTTTGGGCACTTCCCTCCCGTTTAAAAAACGGGTGTCATGTCATTTTTTTTCCCCAAAAAAAGGAAAGCCCCAACGAATCTCGCTAGTCACCGGCCTATTAGCTCTTGAACCCTTTTTTGGGAAAGGTTCTTGGGGGAAAGTGATTCACTTCCAGGCTTGGGGTTTCTTTGCTGAAAACCCCCCTCCACAAACTCCCCCAGTCACATCCGGCTTCCGGGGCGGTCGCCCCGCCGAAGACCCCTCATTTAAAAAATGGTGACCGGGGGTTTTTAGGGGGGTAAACGATGGCCAGTGTGTGCTAGCTATTTTTTTTGGGATTTCACGCGCCCTTTTACAAGGTTTTTTGGGAGGGCGGGCTCTTTTTTTACAAGCTGCCCGCAACTGAGATTCCCCCTTTTTTAAAAGGTGCGCTTCATCCGAGCTTTTCTCACGGGGACGTCTCGCCTTTTTGGCGTGTTTTAAAGTCAAGTTTCGCTCCCTTTACCCCTCTTTCTGGCGTGCCCCAAGGTTCCTGGCCCCTCCCCCTTTTTTCTACCCGAAACTAATGCCCCCGGGTATTTCCCCCCTCCCCTTTTTCCCATAAAACCCTTTCCTTAAACCCTCTATGCAGACCCACACGGGGCCCATGGGTGCAAAGGGGCACAGCGAGAGAAGTCCCCCCCGCCTTTTACCAGGCCAAAAATTTAAAACTCTGGAAAACTTGGATGCGTCCCTTGGCGTGTATTGCCGGAAACCCCCCCTTTAAAAACCACAGCTTTTTCCTTTTTCACCCCCACCCCCACAAAAACTCGAAAAAAGTTTTCCCAAAGGGCCCTCCGTAGTCCCCCCACTTTGGGGGGGCTACGGTGTCCCTAGTCGGGGCTGCCAAGTTCCCCCTTGGAGTAAAAATTTACAGACCCTTTTTTGAAATGGGGTTTCTTTATTGCCGGGACGTCATTCCCAAACCGTGCCCGGGGCGGACAAAAATTTTCTCGTGATGTTCGTGGGCCCACTTCTTTTGGGTGCCTTCCAAAAACTCTACGGCCCCACTTATTAAAAATTTCATCCCGGGCCCCCCTTTGAATAGGGGGCCCCCGGGCAACACCCGTCTTTGGGGGGGATGTCTCCAGCCAAAAATTTTTCGTGGAAACGAAGGATCCCTTTGCCCCACCCCTCCCGGGTTTTCCCCCGATGACGCGGGAAAGAAAGACGGTTTTATACCCAAAAACCCGGCCCCTTGGTGGTATCAGCTTCGACTCGGGAAAAACCCCTTTAAAAGGGGGTTACGTGCAACGTCTTCACACAAAGGCCGGGAAAGGGAAAGGAAACTTTACGACCTCGTTTTTGCGTTCCCCCGGGGGCCCCTTTAGCCTCTAAACCCCCCTTCAAGACCCTTATCCCCCTTTTGCCTTTCAATTTTTCTAAAATTTATAAAGGGCCTGTTTCTTGTTTTTTTTTAAAAAAAAAGGATGTAATTTTCCCCCCCCGGGGGCTCTGTAATCACTTGTCAGGCTTTCAGAGGGGCCCACATTGCCCTGCATTAGCCTTCCTTTCCAAAATTTGGGGGAGGGAAAAAAATTTAATAAAATTTAAAATAAATTCAATGAACGCCCAAAAAAATTTTTTTTTTTTTATTTAAACATCAACACAGCTCTTCTTTACAAAAAACCAAAACGACCAACCCCCCTCTAAAAAGGGGGGGGAAAACAAATCAAGGGACCTTTCAAAGATGAAAATATATTTTATCTAAAGTCAAAGAAGTTAGAAGGAAGGAATGCAATTATTTGTGGTAGGTGGTCGACCGTATCGTCATCGTCTTTCTCATAGACCACTGTGTCATTGTCGTCGTATTCTTTTTTTTTTTTAGAGGATTAAGGACGCGTCAACCGTTAGGTCACAATGCACCACTCTAAACTAGGGGGGGCATAACCAGCCACGGGTAGGGGGAGGAAGGGGGGTTTCTCACGTCGCGGTCGTCATCGTCTTTGTCTTCGTTCGTATGGTGTCATTGTCGTCATCGTCGTCGAGGGGTCGTCAAGGGAAGGGGGAAAGGTCCCCGACGACGATTTCCAGAGCTCGCCTCTAGTTTCGGGGAGTTATTTACATCCCTGTTACTTGCTGATGTTTGCGAGGTGAACTTTTTCTCTTGAATCGCCTTGTACGATTAACAGAGCCATGCTCTTGGCCAATTCTACCACGGGAAGTCAAAATGTTGTTTAGAGTGTATGCAAAAATTCTTCTTTAGAATTGGCAATTAACGGATTAAAAATTGGTGAATTTACTATGTTTGATCTACCGCGTGGTTACTAAAGTACGTTTCCCCATTATATAAACAAAAATTTACGAGGAAATTACTTTGGATCTTGTGAGTGTATAACGATTGATGAGCTTGGATTGATTGGATTTGATAAGCTCAACTTACTGTGAGTTTACTGTAAGTTGAAAAGATAAATTAATTCAAAATTGTTCACGTTTGGTTTTACTATTTATTTATTTATTTATTTATTTATTTATTTATTATTTTTTGGGGGTATTTGGATTAAGGACGCGTCAACCGTTAGCTCACTCATAATGCACCACTCTAGCCTAGGGGAAATGGGAAGGAGGGGCCCATGTTGGTCAGAACCAGACACGGGGTAAAGGGAGGAAGGGGGGTTTCTCACGTCGCGGTCGTCATCGATTTTGTCATCGTCATCGTTCGTTGTGTCATTGTCATCGTCGTCAAGGATGTCGTCAAGGGAAAGGGTAGATGTCCCCGACGAAGATTGCCGGAGCTCGCCTCTAGGTAAGGAGAGTAATATACTCCGCTCTTACTATATAGCTGACGTTTGCGAGGTGGACTCTTTCTCTTGAATCGTCTTTTACGATTAGCAGAGCCATGCTCTGGACCAATTCTAACCCGGGCCCAGAAATTTGTGAAAATTGGCGTTTTGGAGAATTTTTTAAATCGGTTTCTTACATAGCCAAGCACGAACGAAGGACTTCTTTTTTCAAAATTTCTGGGCAAGATGAATTTTTGCACATACCTTCCAGAAAGCGTCCCTAATCGTGACCTCGAAAATCGGGCTGGAGCGATGCCACTATCTTGGAAAATGTCTTGGAAAAGTTTTAACGGCAAATATATTTTACTTATTTGCTACAAAAATAGTGTCTACCATATTTTCGGTAGAGACAGCGGTTACGATACAAAATCATAGTTTATATGTTGCTAATTGGAGTACCAGCTGATTTCCTCATTTCCGCGCCCATAGTATCAAACAATGCCCGATATATCCGTGAGAAAACAATTGTCTTGAAACTGTGAACGAATATAGACTCAAACACGCAAAAATTGTTTTCCGAAATTACACCACAATTAGATATTCAGAATATTTTGATCGAGTCGCTCAAATTATATTTAAAAAATAGCTTTTGGATTAAGGACGCGTCAACAGGATCATCGACGACGTGAGAAACTAGGGCGCTTCAACCAGTTAGGTCATATTTCGCCGCCTGTGATATTGAAAGTTGTTGATAATTGTGTGTTTGATGATTACATTGTTTTCTAAGTGTATAAATAACAAAATAAAATGATGATGAGGTGACAGAAATAGCAAAACAAAAGTTATGTATGTAAATGAAAATAAAGAAATTAAAGAAATGTGTATGATGTGAATTAACTTTTGTTAAAATAGATTACTTTGGATGAGAAATGTAGAAAGTTTGTTGGCGTTATCATATGATAGAAGCTCTTCAAGTTCATATATGGGAGAGATCAAATTGCGTGCGCACGGCATCATATCATTCTGCTAGCATATGATGTACGGTTAAAGGTACATCAATCTGGGAATAACCTTTTCTCTGGTTAAGAGATTTTCGTGAGTTAGGCGTGTGTGGCCTATTCGAATTCTGGACAATACCACCTCTTCTCTACGTGAGAGTCGAGACGTATAGGAGAACTAATTTTATTAGTCTGTTGAGCATCACACAATACGCAATTCGTTATTTTGCACCACATCCCAAGATGCTTGTCGCAAATCCATCAATCGTTGCTTGCTATTACTCAGTATTCCAAGCTCCGCCGTATCTTGTACCCCAACTAACCGGAAGTAAATTAAAGGTGGCTTGCGTACAAGTTCATTACACCACGCCGTGGCATGGTAATTAATTAATTACACACCGCCAGACGAAGTAGTAAACTAATTGTCATTGAACGAGACGCTACTACGGCTATCTAGATAAAGCGCACGGGGTGTACAGAGACATGTAATGTTGAACACGGCGTTCAATAGTATATAACACTCTCAGAGGTCGGCAAACCCACGTGCGCGAACCATGGGAAAGTTTCTTATTAGATGATTTGGATTAGGGGTGCGTCAACCGTTAGGTGATAATGCGTTACCAGCCTAGGGGATATGGGGAGGAGTCTCATGCAAGTCAGAACCAGCAACATCGTATTACTATGACGCGTGAGAAAGTTTTGGTTATTTGGAATAAGAGCGCGTCAACCGTTAGGTCATAATGCGTTACCAGCCTAGGGGATATGGGGAGGATGGGCCCATGCTGGTCAGAACCATCAGCCACGGGTAGGGGGAGGAAGGGGGGTTCTCACGTTGTGGTCGTTATCTTTGTCATTGTTCGTTGTGTCAATGTCGTCGTCGGAGAGGTCGTCAAGGGAAAGGAGAGGTGTTCCCGACGACGATTGCCAAATCACGCCTCTAGTTTCGGGGAGTAATTAACTACCCTTCTTGCTAGCAAGATTTGCAAGATGGATTTTTCTCTTGAATAGCTTTGTACGGTCCCAGACGGGGGTGTAAATGATAGCAAAACAATAGCAAAACAAAAAAAACGTCGACGTGAGAAACTAGGGCGCTTTAACCGGTTAGGTCATATTGCGCCGCCTGTGATATTGAAAGTCGGTAAGGTTGTGTTCCGTAAAGGCGACCGGTCGACCATTCTGGGCTCGACTGGGTATTGTTATTTTCATTGTTTCACTCAACGTCTGATTGTTGGGGACTGCTTTGGCTCCGAAATGGTGCTTGCATCTACAAGGCCGTGTTTTAATGAAAAGTTGTGATATCTCGTTAAAATGTTACATAAATCATATCATTTTACTAAATAAATGAATGATTTGAATGAAAGAATGGATGATTTATTGTCTACCCATGTGTAGTTACAGGAACATTGTCGGTAGTTGACATTATTCCATGATTTTCAATGAAAGAATTTGAAATAACCGCGCTTTCTTCAAAGACCAGCCCACGACCGGAATAAAACTGTGGGCTTCTTGGTCTCGACCACAACAGTCAAACAGCAACGCATCGCATACGTTTCTTGCATATCTGATCTGTCATTGGTGCAAATTGTGTTTACTTAAATTCCATGGTCGCAGACTGGTCGTTCTGGTCGCCTTTGCGGAACACAACCAAAGAGAAGTTAGTGGAGTGTTTGATGATGATTGTTTTACCAATAAATACATAAATAAATCCTTCGTTTTGAAATCACAATGTTCTCTCCCTATAGTGTCCGACATCCAGTGCACCTTCAACAACAACGGTGTGGAGTCGACGAGCACCACGACAGCAGCGTCAACCACGCGGGACTCCATCATGGCGAAGTTAAGGAAACCCGAGGGCTTCCGAGGAGCGCCGTTGTTTGCCGACGACAGACAGGTGGACCCTCTGACTGACATCCACTGTCAGATCCGGCCTGATCAGAGCGACGTGTCAGAGTTGACATACGACCTCCTCATCTCGGACTTCTCGAGGTGCGGCGTGCTCAAGAGGAACGTGAGTAGCTATTATGAGTTTAGTTTAGATGGATTAAGGACGCGTCAACCGTAAGGTCGTAATGCGCCACTCTAGCCTAGGATATGTGGGGAGGAGGGGCCCATGCTGGTCAGAACCAGCCACGGGTAGGGGGAGGTAAGGGGGTTCTCACGTTGCACTCGTCATCGTCATCGTTAGTTGTGTCAATTGTCATCATCGTCGGGAAAGTCGTCTAGGGAAAGGGGAAGTGTCCCCAATGACGATTGCCAGAGCTCGCCTCTATTTTCGGGGAGTAAAATATTACCATTCATAATAGCTGATATTTGCGAGGTATGGACTTTTTCTCTTGAATCGCCTTTTACGATTAGTAGGCCATGCTCTGGGCCAAATTCTACCCCGAGCCCAGACGGGGATGCCAGACCTCGCCTCTAGTTTCGGGGACTAATATACTCCCTTCTTACAAGCTGATGTTTGCGAGATGGACGTTATCTCTTTCCTAGCATATTAAAATGTTTGGAGAAAGTAATTTATTAGTATTAGTAGTTTTAGGGCGTTTTAAAGATAAAACAATTTCTATAAGTGTGAGTTTCTTCTTACTTCTTTCCAAGGGGAGGAACGTGAAAGAGGACGCCAAGAAATTACGACGACGTGAGAAACTAGGGCGCTTCAACCGATAAGGTCATATAGCGCCGCATGTGATACTGTATAAGAAGCCAATACAACATGAGTTTGTGTGTTTAGTGTTTAATCATTTTTTTAAGTGTATACAAAAATCAAAATGATTCAGATGATAGTGACATAATAGTAAAATCTTTGTATCTTTTAGTTGTAGTTTAGTTACATTCGATTAAGGTCGCGTTAACCGTTAGGTCGCTCATAATGCGCCACTCTAGCTTAGGGGATGTGGAGAGGAAGTCCATTGCTGGTGCCACGGGTAAGTAGGAGGGTAAGTGTCATGTCATCGTTCGATGTTGTCATTGTCGTCGTCGTCGTCGTCGTCGTCGAGTTTACGATTGTTTGGTTTGGTTTATTTGGATTAAGGACGCGTCAACCGTTAGGTCATAATGCACCACTCTAGCCTAAGGGGGGTGGGAAGGAGGGGCCCATGCTGGTCAGAACCAGCCACGGGTAAGGGGAGGAAAGGGGGTTCTCACGTCGCGAGCGTCATCGTCTTTGTCATCGTTCGTTGTGTATTGTCATTGTCATCGTCGCCGGGGGGTCGTCAAGGGAAGGGGGCAAGGTCCCCGACGACGATTGCCAGAGCTCGCCTCCATTTTCAGGGAGTAAAATACTACCCTTCATACTAGCTGATGTTTGCGAGGTGGACTTTTTCTATAATCGCCTTTTACGATTAGCAGAGCCATGCTCTGGGCCAATTCTACCCCGGGCCCAGACGGAACCAGCCACGGGTAAGGAGAGGAAGGGGGGATTCTCACGTCGCGGTCGTCATCGTCTTTTTCATCGTTCGTTTGTGTCATTGTCATAGTCGCCGGGGGGTCGTCAAGGGAAGGGGGCAAGGTCCCCGACGACGATTACCAGAGCTCGCCTCTAGTTTCGGGGAGTAAAATACTTCCTTACATACTTATACTTTCCTACATATACCTGATGTGTGCGAGATGAACTTTTTCTCTTTCTTCGCCTATAGTAGAGCGGTGCTTTGGGCCAAATTCTACCTCGGGCCCAGACGGGGTATTTTTGGTTTATTTGGATTAAGGACGCGCTAACCGTTAGGTCATAATGCACCACTCTAGCCTAAGGGGTGGGGGAGGAGGGGCCCTGCTGGTCAGAACCAGCCACGGGTAAGGGGAGGAAGGGGGGTTTCTCACATCGCGGTCGTCATCGTCTTTGTCATTGTTCGTTATGTCATTGTCATCGTCGCCGGGGCGTTGTCAAGGGAAGGGGACAAGGTCCCCGACGACGATTGCCAGAGCTCACCTCTAGTTTCGGGGAGTAAGATACTCCGCTCTTTCAAGCTGATGTTTGCGAGGTGGACTTTTTCTCTTGAATCGCCTTTTACGATTAGCAGAGTCATGCTCTGGGCCAATTCTATCCCGGGCCCAGACGGGTAGCCCAGACGGGGTTAGTTTTCCCAAGACGGGGTAAGTTTTAAGATTATTTAGTCGCGTCAACCGTTAGGTCTCTGCGCCACTCTATCCTATAGGGAGTATGAAGAGGAAAATCACTGCCGGTCAGAACCAGCCACGGGCAGTGGGAGGAAAAGGAGGGGGGGGGTTAGAACCCCTTCAGGCCCAGACGGTGAACAAATTGACAACAGATTGTTTAAAGATTGAATCCAGAAAAACAAGCGAGTCAGAAGACTGGAACAAAATAGGCCTATGCATGGGTTGGAAACACACTAATATTGTATAAACCTCTGTCAGTGTGTGGAAACGCAGTAGACACGATTCAAGGCTAGTCCCACTTCTCTATAAAGAGAGTGCAGGCAAGACAATCACGAAATAATAAACACGATTAAAATGAGATGAAGAATTTATTAAAATAAATATAACTCGACAAGCGTCGTGATTGATGCAACGATTTTTGTTGCCTGATTTAAAACAAAACGCAGCGCCAGAAAAATAACAATTTTTGCTATGGCAACTACCGCCTTGTGTATAATGATAAACAGTGCACAGCTTATTGGATACCAGTACCACTAATTAAAATCCAAGGTCCTTTAAATGTATGTGAATTGTGAAACATTAGGTACACGCAAAGAAAATGTCAATACACCAAATTTAATTGCGGACCAAAAACATAAAAATATATAATAATTAGAATAACTATAATTTCAATAGAGGCCTACTAAGCGTCATCTAAGCCTAATCCCGTCCTAATGATAACAAACAAATAGGCCTAGACAAGAAGTAGGCATAACACGGCCCATGCGGATAAGAAATCGCGTATTTTTCATCGTTTACACTGGTTAAAAAGTTGGTACGACGCAAAACGTCAATACATCGGGTAACTAAGGTTACTTCCAATAATACTGAAATACTTTTCGTCAGTCACGAAACGGTAGGTCTATTTCTAAAACGTCGAAAGTAGCCAGTTGTCATAGCCCTTAGACCTGCCGTTACAGGGTCCCAACTTTTCATTGTTATAGCGCTCATGTCAATCCATTAGCATGGGCGGAGGATTAGACAAGTGACTTCGTGGTCGACTTGGCGTAACACTCTATCGTCTTGACGAAGAGTATTCGAGCGAGGTTTGATGGACCAAAGATTACGGAACAAACAAACAAACAAACAAACAAACGAGGCAATTCCGGCTTCGGGAGACGTTGATTGAATGTCAGAGGCGGATCGGGAACGCGGACGTCCAAACTACTTGTCAACTCGGTAGGTCACAGTGGCGTGGCGTCGTGGGTCGGAGCGTGGGAGAATAACTACCGTGTCTAATTATACTTCATTTTAAGGATTATTATGATAATTATATATTGTGCACTTATGTTGATACTAGCACGAGTTCTGGGACTACTCAAAACGGGGAGCGAACCTAGCTCCAACAGAGTCGAGGAAGAATACAAAAATCAAATTTGATCGTTTTGGTGGAGGTGCCGGGTCATGCAACTTTCAAACTTTTTTTTGGGGGGGGGTGTGGCTACTATTTCCTTACCCCCAGAGTATCAATAAACATTCTATATCATCCTGGTTGAAAGGCAAAGCAAAACAAACGCATGCCAATCGGAAGTCATGTTCGGTTTTTATCGTGAGACGTGACACACTGACTTACAGACGGCCAAGAAAGTTACGCTTACACCAGAGATTCACTCTCTAATATTTAACCACACATACAAAAAAAAACTGGTAAAATAACAGGCAAGTCTAGCATTAAAATAGTAACAAGATCTAAAAAATCATAGATATTGAACACCTATAGTAGGCTAGAATAGCAGTCTCCAATACCTCCGCACAAGCGCGAGCGTAGCTAATTGAAGCGTCGAAAATCTAATTCAAGATGGCGATTCGGCGTTTTAATTTATGCTTTTTTAATGCAATAAAGTATTTTACTGGATTGTTTGATATGGTTTTAGCTTGTGCCATGTGAATGAACAAACGGAAACAATAAGAACTTATTGCATAAGGAAAGTTAGTAATCATTTGGTGTTAAAGGCTAGTATGCTTAGCCGTCAAACTGACGGCCATCTTTAAAAATCTTTGAGCTACAAATCGCTCCCATTTAATTAACATTGCAAACTGGGATTTCATTTTCAAGATGGCTTCTAATTGTTACGGAAGTGGACCACTGACTGCTTATCTAGCCTACTATAGGTGTTAAGATATCTATGTAAAAGATAATTTAAGATTATGTAACCTTATGTAACCCCTAATGACAATATTGTGCAAGATGATGCAGTATTAACATTGTGTACTGTCTGTGTGTGTACCAGGGTTTCGTGCACGTGCGCGTGTGGTTCCCTCAGTTCCCTGGGGTGGTGATGATGTCCGACCAAGAGCTTATCATCATGTGTAAGCCACCAGAGTCTACCATCATTGAGAACAAGGCGGCCGGATTCGCTGGGAGCTTGTGAGTAATATCCTACTTTAAGTTTTATATTATCTTTGCACTCATAATCGCTAGAAACTATAGAGACCCTTCTTATACTCGCTAGTCACCTTGTGAGTATAGCAATATCATACTCTTCCCTGATCACTTTAAGCTTTAAAGGAGTATTTACAGCTAAACTCAAAAAATATATTTCATTCAGGCTAAATAGTAATGAATTTAGCAATTAATAGAACAATCATTGGGGCCACCATGACCTCCCAAAAAATTGTCAAACATGACATACATGACACATCGGCAAAAATCTCCCATTAGAAATAACATGGGGACGATCTTTATGCCCCGTGACCTTAGAGGATTTTGATCCAAAAAAATATTGGCCAAAAATGACGTACTCTACAGCCTTTTCTGTAAATTCTCTATATTATTTTGTTTTGCAATTTGGACAAGTAGTTGGGTCAAAATATGCTGATTTTGGAATGCATATGTTTGCGTGTTTGAGGGAATATTTGGGCACAGTTTCAAGACACGATGTAAAAAATGGGCATTTTAGATTTGTACTATTCTCTAGTATCTATGTGGCCAAAAAAGAAACAGTTTAAAGAAGATTTAAGAAATTCCCTAAAACACCAATTTTCGCAAATTTCTGGATAAAAAAAATGGAAAAATTCGTGTTATATCACAGTTACAAGATATAATTTTTTAAACTCTCATTTTAGTGTAGTATTGTGCTATAGATCCTGATGGTTAAAAATATTTTTTGATGTAATAGCCCCTTCAAGTATACAACACTCTTACGCGCTAAAGGCTAGCTAGTAGCTAGTGAGGTTCTATACTCAATGGTAAAACCCCTTTAATATTTGCAAGGAAGGAGTTTGCGAATACAGTAGTCATACAAGCTTCAGAATGAGTAAATTGTAAATTTGTTGCAATCTAGGATCTTTGAGCTACAACAGTTTCTAATATCGAGAGCTTTGTTGTTGCTACTGTATTTCTTCGTAAATGTTCTAAATTAAACTGCTTTGTGTCATAATGTTTCAGCCCCCACGGCGCGAGGGTGTCGGGGGTGGTAGAGGAGACGCCGGGACGCCTGGAGTACGAAGTGGCCCTCTACAAAGGAGGCCGCCCCCTCCCGTATCGCTAGTAACTTGTCCAAGAGTGAACTACCTGTGGATCAGGCCGTGCCCATCGGGACCAAACTACAGCTGAGGGCGAGGATCAACCCAGAGTCAGGTGAGGCCAGGAAAGAATTTCCCATTAAACTACTCAACGTACAGTTATGGAATTGAGCATGTGCGTTCAGACTGATTTGAACCTTGGGATGGGTTACGTACATTTTTGTTAAAAAATCGAAACTCTTAGAATAGGCAAAGTACACGATATTTCCTAAAATGTGGAACTTTGACCGATCGAAACTCTAAATTCACTGAGATTTTTAGAAATGTACAAAACCCATCCCACAGTTTGTTCCTTTATTAACGTTCACGTAAAATATGATATCGGTGGCATAAACCGTTTTGCCAAAAAATCCAGAAAGCTGAGCGCTTGAATTCGCCACCGTTCTAGCCTCAGCATACCCTCTTAAACCTTACGCGATTATATGTTTACAAGGCTATGCTCGTTGTGATAGCCCTATTTCTAATGATTATATAGCCAGCGGTTTAGCCGAGGTAGTTTAACCGCTTCCCACTAGAACACCGAAGTTAAGCAAACTCTGGCGTGGTCAGGGTTAGAGTGGGTGACCGCTCTGCCCTGAAACACACGTATATCGCTGGTTAGAGCAGCATGGAGGGTTCGAGAGCTAGTGTAACGGCTTCGTTCTCCTCGACGTCTGTTCGGCAGTCCGGGTTAGTGGAGGAACCTATATGACTGTCAAGGTTACACCGTCCTTTCAGATGGGACGTTAAGCCGTTGGTCCCCTTGGTACTTTTCGAAAGGAGTAGGCTACGTGCCGGTACCGGGTTTCCCCTCCTCCCTTCTGTTCATACTTCATCCTCATCTATCACCACTCATCGTCTCGAATAGCCAAGTGCATTAATATGAGACGTTAAGCATATCCAATCAATCCTAATGATTATATGTGTACCGATAATCATTGAATAATAGTAATAAATAAAAATAAAACACGCACTGGTACGAAGTACCCAAACAGGGAGTGAATCTGACAGTTTTTTAAAAAACATTAAAACTCTTGGATGAGTTCGGCCAAACGAAGCTTTAATGCGGAATGCAATAAATTATTCTGGACCACTTATTTTCCAACTAAAGATTTTAAACTTTAGTCTGTTGTTTAGAAAGCATTTGTGGTTGTCTTTAATCACAGCTCATTTCCATAAATTTTACTTAGTATTTAACTAGCAGTAAATGAGCCATAATAGAAACAATTTGAAGTATAGTTTCCCAAGTCCATGATACATGTACCTATCTGAAATGTGGAAATGTCTGGAGAGACATGCACATATCCTTCATAAACTATATCCTATTCTAAATTGTTTGGGTGAAATTTTGAGCTGATATAACACAGAGATCCAGAATGTGTGTGCAATCGGAGGTCATACGACTGATTATAATAGACATCAAGACATCAAACAAAATAATTATCATTTCTACTGTGCACTCTTTCTTTAAACTGTTCATTTTTCGTTCCCAATATTAGCTCTATAATAAATGCAGAGCATAAGATTATAAGGTCTGTATTATTCATGGATGAGAAAATCATCTTATATAAAATCCACAGATGGATTATAGAACTTTTCCTCCCACCTACAGCTGACCTTAATTATTTCTTTTAGCACTTAACTTATCAACAATATACTCTCTCTTTTCATAACGGTAGTTCATAATCGGTGTGACAATAAAAGCTAGAAATTCGAAACAAAACTTGATTAATAAAACCTTTTACTTCTGAGAGTAGCTTATAATACCTTCGTAGAGAATGAACCATAAGACTAAGAGTAGGAAACAGATAGATAGGTGATTGAAGGAAAGTAAAAGCTGTGTGGTGGAGATGAAATACTAAGAGGCTGCATTAGCAGAGTTTTTAATCCTGTTTGCATGGCTCACTGACATCACAGATGTTGGAAACGTGTAACATTTCGTGGAAACAAAATGAAGAATTCTATGTTGAGAATGACTAGTTTGACAAATAGTTGGACATATGAAATAGATTTGGAACATTTTGAAATTGAAGACCATAACGCAGCTGAAGTGAAGACGTTACAGAAAAAAAGTGTATAGAGGGGTTCTACCATACCTCTCCCCCTTCCAACGCGCCTGATTAGCCTAATTAATTCATAGCTAGTTCTAAGGCGTAGTCGTAAGAATTGGATGGGCAATTCGTTATGACGAAGTTTACACCTTACGCCTTAGGACGAGTTGTGAATGTAACACATAGGCTACTCGGCAATACAACAAAATACGCCTTATAGTTATGAGCAATTGTGCACTAGGCTATAGCCTATCGGGTGAAAGCATCAAACGAAAAAGATGATTGCTTCCTATTAATACTGTTGTTTCTTTCAGCGTGGAAGTTCGTGAAGCTAATGGAGGTGACTGTGTCTTCTGACCCCGACGAGGCCCACACCATAGGGAGCGTAGCACTGGTCAAAGACGGGTAAGAATACATTATGCACACATAAATAATAAACTGTAGTTAAACAAATTTATAAATAATAATAATAATAATAATAATAATAATAATAATAATAATAATAATAATAATAATAAATAATAATAATAATAATAATAATATTACAACAATGTATATATTAATTATACTAAGTAGACAAAAATAATAATAATAATAATAATAATAATAAAAATAATAATCTTCAACCCAATGTATACATTGAGACTCAAAAGGCAGTAATACTCAACACGTGTAGAATAGTTCGTAAATTTCTAAACTAAGAATGATACTTCGAGATTTCGAGACAGCTTCCATCCTGACATGGTTTTCGTGGTTTCCCATAGTCCGAAGAGCAAATGCTAGGATGGCGACGAGAAATCGGCCACGACCGTACACAGCAGAAAGAAAACATCATCTACAAACAATATTACAATTTATAAATGACTTATTTTAGTTAGAGTTAAGACAAAAGTAATAATGTATGTAATAGGTACACATGGAAGTACTTGACGTAAGTCCGTACAACATGTTAGCTCCGGTTTTAACCGAGTTTGTATGAAATACATCCAATAAAATAATAATAATAATAATAATAATAATAATAATAATAATAATAATAATAATAATAATAATAATAATATATTCAAACAGTATATTAAAAATGGGAATAAAATGTATATTAAAATTAAGTAGAAATGATATAAAAGAGAAAAAGGATTTTTTAATGTCAAAAATTAAAATAACCGATTAGAAACTTTATAATATAATTTATATTCACCATAATATGAACTTGTCAATGTCAAATCATGTTCCCTCACTGGAGTACATATTTTTGCTTAATTGGTTAGAGCAATAGGCCTACAGAAGAAAGCATTTCTAAATATTGCTTGATTTGCTTAATGGTGGATGGAATCACAAGATGTCTTATTCGTTTTTTTAGTTGTCGTAACCGTGACTTTGCCTCGATCATCCCGCACCAGCCGGCCAGGTACCGGGACAGACACAACGAGGTATTCCTGGACTTCGAAGCCTTCCTACTCAGCACAATGAGGGAGAGATCTACGCTGTGGATTCACTCACAGATCAAGGCCTGCATGGACCCCAATGATTGCCAGCCAGTGAGTTTGTTTGTTTAATAAGTTAGCTAAACGATACGCTGGAGGGAAGTACGGTACTAAATACGACACAGTTCTTGAAAAATGTTCAAAATAATAGATAACTTGTTTTTCACATACAAAAGTTAGAAAATATGGTAATAATAAAACAACAGAATATAGGAAGGATACCACAGCAGGAAACTTAGACGCAAGAGGAGAGAGCTGGAAAGATGTGTAAGAGATATGATATTTATTTATTTTTTATTTATTTATTAACGTCTATCCTATTCAGTTATAAAAACTGATTTACAAAGGAGGACAACTAATAAATCTAATTACATAGATGCAGAAACAACATATATTACATTTTCGTAAATATTTGAAATAGTAGCATTACAACAACAATGCATTTAACACAAGAATTTTGGTAACAAATTGAATGATATTATATGCATTCAATGAATGAATCAAATATAAAAAAGGGTGGAGAATGAAAAGAAAAGAAAAGTAAGGAAAAGAAAAGAAAAGAAAAAAAAAAAAAGAAAAGAAAAGAAAAAAAAAAAAAAAAAACATTAAAAAAGAAAAACGAAAAGAAAAAAACTGATTTAATAGACGATCCCACTCAAACGAATATGAGGTTTGCCAAAAATCAGGAACAGCAAATCAGGGAGTATAATCAAACTTTCGCGGAAGAAACCACCGAACGCGAAATCTTTATTCTTGGGTTCAATCTTCATTTTTGTGTTCAAATCTTGACTCATATATATAATTATATCAGATATATAATTATTAAAAAAAATTTCATGTCAAACTGATCACAGCAATGATACAGGACACCTAAATCAAGTTGCAAGCTCCATCATTGGGCGGCAACCAGACAATCTAGGCAGAAAAAAATGATAGTGGGAGGATAGAAAGAAGTGGAAAAATTTGGTCGCTAAACCCAAGTTGACCCTGCCAGTGCCAGAAGCAGGAAATGGCAATGGAGGATGAGGATAATATAATAAATAACAATGGTTGTGTGAAAAATGCCTATCGGCTAGTTAGATTGGAGAAGGGTTGACAGGTTGGGTAAAGCAAAGAGAACATAAAGCCCAGCTTGAAGGGCTGGGGGCGACAAAACTTTTCACCTGCTGATGACAACTGCAGCTAATTTAAAGTTGTTACCTTAATCCACGACGCGTTTCGTCCTTCTGGGACTGTCTGTTGTCATCAGCAGGTGAAAGAAAAGTTTTGATGCCCCCAGCCCTTCAAACTGGGATTTATGTTCTCTTTGCTTTCCCAACCTGTCAACCCTTCTCCAATCCAACAAATAACAATGTATAAAATAATATTAATACAAATAAATATTAAAAATTAAATTAAAGGTACTTCAAATGGATAATTAAAATAAAACAACAAATACAAATTAAAAATATCTAATAAGTCGGGTCAACAAAAAGAAAAGTTAAGAAAATTAAAAAGGAATAGGTAAAATGAAACAGTGAAGAGAAAAACAAAGGGTTTGTTATCAAGGTCGGTTCATTGATATTATATTAGTATCCCGATCTTGGCATCACAGTTCCAATTTGTCCGTCTTTGTCCCGCATATCCCAACGCTCTTTTGGGACACTTTCTTGTTCTTGTGGTTCTTGTGGCACTTGTACCTCTTATAAGACACAGGTACTTTATTTCACTGAGCCCTGAAAAAAACATAATTATAGTTGTTTTGTTAATACATTAATACGAAAGACAACAAATAAATACATGCCTACAATACCTGCAATAACACAAATAACTTGCTGTTTATCGTGTCTAATCCAAATACTCTTCTAGGAATATTGTTTGGACTTGTTCGAACCCGCTGGCCACGGCAAGAGACGGAAACGAACTCTTTACGCTGAAGACACTCGCAACATAACACACCGTATTGGCCGGAAAAACGACTTACCACACGCAGAGTCGCTGACCAATCGGTACAACTCGACAACGCAGTACGCCAAATTCAACGAGAACATCGAGTACACGGTTCTCATGCCAGGAGGTCAGTATACGATTAGTACTTACCAGTACACTAACCGTTTGATGTGCACTACAACAGTGAATACAGACATATTATGATCATATAATTAACAACAGCACAATGAATTTCTTTGCAAGCATCGTTTTGGTTTCTTTACAACTTTAGGACACAGCAATCCTGTAAACATATAAATAGATTAGTTGTGGGCTTCCAGGTTATATCTAGACCTACTACAAGAAAACTAATGCCTTGATTTATAATTTATATACATACTGTAGGCTACATATTTCTGTACAAAGACAAAAATGTTAAGAAAAGGTAAAAAAAATTATAATTTTTTCCAATGTAAAGGGAAATTTCAACACTTGACATTTTCTGAATCAGTTTTTATGTTATTTAGGGGTTGAGCAAATTATTAGGAAGAGTTTGAAACAAGAAAAGAATATCATGGCTGGTCCCATTAACGGCTTTTTTGTTAAAATTAGGTTTTCTTATTTCATTATTCTTAAGTAGTACTAGTAGCATACCAGGGGGGGGGGGCTTGAAAAACTAATACGGGGTCTGGTTTAAAGCTCCAGCTGTCGTGCCTCTTTGCTAAAGGCAAAGAAATTAGCAAATTTTGCCTAATCATGTTTATAAATCTAAAATTGCATAAGGTGATAGGTAGTGAAACTCAGATTCTCATAGGGCAGGGGCGATTGCCCCACCACCCCCATCTGTATCCGCCACTGGCTTTGGCTTATCCGGATACACTGATGAAACCAACTATCTCCACACTAATATTAAATATATCCCTCAAAACAAGATCATATTCTATCAAAAACTTTTTGTTCTCTCACAGAATTCAACAATATAAGTAAATAATAAATAGAATTAATACAAAAGTTACAGAGCTACAATGGCATTTGCAGAATATTGATAAAGCAAAAAGCATAATCAAAACAACACATAAAAACAGCCAATATGTTTAAATAATTTCAAAAGGTTTAACAAAACAATACAATATGACTTTAAGTTTAAAATGAACAAAGATTACTGAGATTGCCATTTTTAATTTGTAATTTAAAATGGTCGGACTCAGGTACAAATAAATGGAATTAATTATTCGTCAACACCTCACATTAAGAACCTACGGTACCGCGACAAATTATCAGTGGGGAGGGGTATGATAAACATGCATACATTTAAGGTAATTTATTTCATTTTTTATTGATACATCGGGTTTCAGGTCCCACAAATAAGTGTGCACTGCCCAGCATGGCAAAATAAAAAATATGCATATTGAACAATTAGAATTTAACAATTTACATGAATACATCATCAATCATATTAGTATATACAAAGATAAACTGAGTAAGAAATAAATATACAGTAGGAAGATTGAACACAAAACAGCTGTAGAAGTAACTGCAAAAAGTATCAAAAATTAAAATTGAATAATATGTTAACAAATAACATTGAGAAACAAAATAATGTAATGTAATACAGTACATGCAAACATACAATAAATAAAGGAACTTATCTGTTACAAGTCAAATACAATTTTAGTGGCTGGTAGGAATAAGACACGTAAGCAAAACGTTAAACTGATAATTAAACAATGCTGATTTAAATGCAAGAAGGTTTATTATCATTGGTGTCAACCTGTATCTTTGGCTAACAGCGTGATGTAAGTTGCATGGAACTGGTTAATAAAACATTGAAATACTTTAATACAAGCACAAACAATTCAACGCAGTAGTAGTAAATGACTAAATGGCTCTAGCAAGTCAAAGACCAACATTCCAGTATCTGCCCTGTTGGTTTCTATCGTCAAGGAATTATTATTATTATTGCAAGTCATTTAGGGGCACTTTAGCAGCAAAGAATGTTTGTCTAGGAATAAACTTTGAATTTAAAACATAATAAAAATGTAAGACTACATTAATTGACTGAAATGTTTGGTGTTACAGACTTCTACCACAGAGCGGCTGCCATGGAGTCGTCGTGCAGCACCTTCCTAATGCTAGCCGCCGTACTCGGCTGTCTGCTCTTCGTCTCCGCGTTTGTAATGTGCTACCTCGCTTCGCGCCTCCATGCGGCCATGTCGACGCAACACCACGCAAAGTCCATAGATCAACTCGTACGGGAACATCGACGGGACAAGGTTGGGTACACTGGAAGGAATACTGTCCAGTAACCAGGAGTTAACCGATCAAAAGCATTTCATTAGCAATCATCAATCAATCATCAATACTAGGGTAGGATTGCCATTTAAGAAAGATTAATTACAAACAATTTACAAGGGGGAAAATAATATTATTTTTTACAATTCATTTAGTTTCTAATTAACCATCTTAAAGGTAACTCCTTCAATATAAATCAGCTTGATTAGAAATTACTGTTTTGTTTAAAAAATAATAATTGCACTATTATTTACATCAATTTAGAGAGATACCATACTTAGAATAATTTAAAATCAAATGGCAACCATTATCACTATTGTTAACATCGAAAAATGTACCATCTTTATTTCTTAGGCAAATTGTATTTATTTTTATGTCACACTGTACTCTTTGGCATATTATGTACTATACTGTCTATACATATTAAATGTATACACTGGGACTATCATGTACCAAAAGGGTATAATCATGGAAAATGGAAAGAACAGTACATTTTCAAGCATTCTGGGCAAAGTATATATAATATCTATCTATGAACTATGAAGTACCTCGGGCACACATTTATTACATAATAAAATGGATTTAAAATGTACCTAATAATATTCTACTTAAAAGTTGATTAGTTTTACAATAGTTGAAAGGGATAAATGTAAAATTATATATACAACAAGAAATACTAACAATCAATACAAAAAGTGGCAATTGCTAGCTGTCCTGTCTCGGAACGGTGACATTGCCAGATAGGATTTTAAAATGTTGTGTTTTCTTTTCATATTTCTCGCACAATATTCGCTTCAGGTTAGAATATCAATTTAGAATTTATAACATTAAACATAGTACTACTATCCATCACTCGATTGTCGACATTTCTCCATCAACAGTAATTTAGTTACATAAAACTAAACTAACACCTGCTAATACACACTAAGACAAATGAGGAATTACTAATGACAACTGAAGACAATGACTATCAAACACTCCAAATAAAAAACAGTTCATAATGAGATAAGGCACACGTCTATCCGTATTACAGTTGGTTCTTGTTGAGATATAACAATATCTAGGTAAACTAAGAATACAAATTAGTATTTATAAATGCATTGCATATTGGTTTACAATCAATATCAATTGATAGAGGCTACCATTTTTACATTCCAACTATCCAATAATAACATACTACCAAACTAACAAAATGCACAATTCTTAGTAAAGTATGTAGTGCACTCCTAACATAAAATAAGTCTGCAATGACTATGTAAGAAATGGGAATGCAAACAACAATATCATAAAAAGTGAACTTATTATAAGTAGCTAAATAAAATAAATTTGCGTGGAAACGGTGGGAAGATTACGGAACCAGCAGCTTACTTTGATGCGAAGACTTCTAGCGCCCTCTTATGCATAGGACTACCCCTCCCTGCAAGCAAAGCATCAGGTATTTCAGCAATGCAGTTTCCATTCAAAACCAGAAAAGTTTAGAGCAAAATAAGCCGATGGTTCCTCCACCAAAAGAAATTTTAACAGCAACACAAAGACTAGTAGTATTATTTATTAGTTATGGGAAAAAATTCAAAATTACTTTTGTTTGAATTGGAGAAGAGTTAAGAGGTTGGGAAATTACATCAATATACACTACTATTGTGTATTGGTAGTCCTATAAATACCTACACTAGATCACTATTTTTTTTAAAATTTGCGTCACATTTAGGTATGCATTGGTAGGCCCAAACTCTTAATTCATAATATTTAAATTAAATTAAAACGTAACTTAAAAACTTATGACCGAGGCCACTACTTACTTAACAACGAATTTTCGGGCGAAACTTCCTCACCCATCATCAGGTTGATGCCAACTGGTTCACCCCGCCGGACTGCTCCCTTATCTCCGCCGTGAGTCGTGCTGCTACGATCGACCTCTCGACTTCCCTTTCAATGGTCGAAATCCACATGGCGCTCAGTTCAAAACTTGGTTGGCTTATAGGATCACTCACACATCGCATCACTGCTGCCTCTTTAATCTTCCTTTTCCACATATTTTCCTCCCGCATGATGCATTTCACCTCCTCCCACTTGTATTCATGCATAGTCTCTCAGGCATGTTGAACCAATAATGACGACGTACTATCACTATGTTTCTTAATATTACGTTGATGTTCTCCTATGCGTACATTCACTGGTATGTGGGGGAAACGGGTAGACCAGTGAATGTACGCATAGGAGAACATCAACGTAATATTAAGAAACATAGTGATAGTACGTCGTCATTATTGGTTCAACATGCCCGAGAGACTATGCATGAATACAAGTGGGAGGAGGTGAAATGCATCATGCGGGAGGAAAATATGTGGAAAAGGAAGATTAAAGAGGCAGCAGTGATGCGATGTGTGAGTGATCCTATAAGCCAACCAAGTTTTGAACTGAGCGCCATGTGGATTTCGACCATTGAAAGGGAAGTCGAGAGGTCGATCGTAGCAGCACGACTCACGGCGGAGATAAGGGAGCAGTCCGGCGGGGTGAACCAGTTGGCATCAACCTGATGATGGGTGAGGAAGTTTCGCCCGAAAATTCGTTGTTAAGTAAGTAGTGGCCTCGGTCATAAGTTTTTAAGTTACGTTTTAATATTGTTCCGGGCCAATAAGCTCTTTTTATAGAATATTAAATTAAATTGTTTAACTAGTACTAGCACCAAACAAAAATAGACAGAAATACACTATAAAGCCAAACGTAATAGTAGTAGTACTACTACAACATCGACTATTCAGACAATAAATTACTGGAACTTGAAAGTTTGGAATTGGGTACAAAAGTAGAATCTAGTCTACTATTTTAGAGAATATTACACCTTAAAATTATTAGGACCTAAGCATCTTGGCTTAGAAGTAGATTTTATCCAATGGTACTATAGGCATAATTAATTAATTACCTAACAAGTTTGAAACACTATTCAGAAAATAATAAAACGTTATGTCTTCTTTTGGTTTAACCTTTAAATACCTGCAGTGGTGACTGGCGAGGCAAATATTGAGGTACAGTATACATTAAGTAACCCAGATTTTGAAAACAAGTACACTTTTTTACTACAGGTAGAGGTAATTTTTTTTTCACTTCACGTATTTTGTGACAATTATTTCCTTACTGGTGCTTGAGTAAAATGAAGGTAATATAACGGTTATTTATTAGCCTAAGTCCGTTTGCCGTCTATAACTTGATATTTAATTTATTATTGTACATAAATATTAAATATGAATGAAATGTAAAGAATGAGGGTTAAAGGGACTTCAATAAAATGGTATTGTGATTACTTCCACATTCAACAATGTTAGCTACTACCTGTTGTAGTACGTTAACTGTTGCAAAAATGTTGAAGCAAACGTAAATTGCAAACTAATATCATTCAAATCACATACATAACTATTTGGGTATACATACGTAATTCTAATAACAGATGAAGGCATTAGAAAATATTCATGTCTAGTTAAGTGTTGATTATTTTCTATGGTCTCAAAGTTACATAAGAATATTATTTTACACAATTCCGTTTGCACTGGAAAAGGAAAGAGCCCTGTGGTATAATGTTTATGAAAACTTTTGGTAAATGGTGTCGGGTGGGATAGCTGGTGTTTAAATAATAAAGATATATTTATTCATTATTGTAAGTTGTAACACTTTGTGAGCATGCACAATGGGAGAGTTGGGAAAATATGTTGTGTAGATTTACTACTTACAAATTCATAGTTGTAAATACTACTTGTAATGACAGATAGGTATTATTATTAATAATGTTCAAATTATTTATTTTATTAAACATTGTGTATTTGCTGTGAATAAACAAATTACATAAAGAGCCAATAAAAACAACTATTTAACAATTTATTCCCCATGTAAATGGTATGTGATGAACACGTAAAGTACATTTTTATAATCGTTAAAAAGCAGTACAGTACTACATATTTGTACAGTAAGAGAGTAAATATCTAGTAAGTTTTAAGTCAAATCAATCATGAGAAAACATTAAACATGTGAAAATTCAGGTCCCCTTTAAAAGATTGGCACATTTCACTGAATACAGTAAAATAAAACTACAAACTATATAGTATGTACCTACAAAAAATCTTCAAGAGCATTCCTGTTTGACTAGGTCCGTTTGATTCAAGGTCAAATGACATCATAACGAACATTGGGGAAATGGGACCAATTTTACTTAGGCCTACTGGTATATATTTTGTAAAAAAATAATATATTAAATTATATACTACTATGTAGTATAAACTATTAAGAGATAAGACTTTTGAAGTATGTCCATACTTTACAACGCATGCTACTTGACTGGTGTGCGTGATTGTCTTGCCAATGGTACGACACTAGGTTTACCGGTACATTAAATCAGTTCGGAATTGGCAGTCATCATGTAATTTGCCAAGGGTAATGTACCAGTATGTAGTATACTCCTATATTTGTTTTGTTGTTTATCAAATACCACATAGACCCTACGCTACCTACCTACTTTCACACTGGACACATTTCTCTGAATCACATTTACACAAGAATAATCATGGGTATCAAATTGAAAAGTTATTAGTATTTAGTAATATAGTAACAGTAATAAATTGATAAAATAAATAATATAAAATCAAAATCATTAAAATGTTGATTTTGGTCAATTTAATGATTTTTTCTTTTTTCTTTTAAAATAATGACTATTTGATACATCGTTGATATTGCGGGGAAATTAATAATTATATACTACTATAATTTTGATTAAAAATGGTCGCATACCAGAACAATCACAATATTGTAGCTTTGTCATACTCATTCATAGGTCACTTAAAATATTTATGTTGTGGACTGTAGTTCATGCAATAAAGGGGGATATTTTGAAATTTAGAAAGAAAAAAATATGTATCAATAATAATATGTACTACTAGTGTTCATCATATTATTGATACATTTGATAAAAAAATTAATGTACAGTATTATATATTAATAATATTGATATTGATATTAATATTTATGATCAAAATTCAAAACATTTGCCAATATCAAACAATCTATTATTTACCCATCCCTACTAGTAGTACTAGTTACAGTTAGCTAATAAAAATACCATACATATAACCATCTAAATTCAAATACTAACAAAGGCAAAATAGTAATCAATTTTGGTTACCAGTACTGAAGCACTTTGTTGAGAAAATGGTGACCTGGGGAGGGTTGATACACTAAGCCATAAATAAGAAGCATATTGAGAGGTATCATTCAATCAGTCCTCCTCATGTCCCTATTAACTATGAAGTGCTAAAATAAAATTAAAATTACCCAGTAATAATGCCAAAGTGACCCAAAATGCACTCAAGTGATGCATACAATCTAAATCCTTAAAGAAGGCTGTGACCGAAGGACTAAACACCACAAGTTGGAGGTGAATCAATCCTGTACCATAGGGAGGGAGGATTGATATCTTCAATGCAAGATAAATGATCAATTGTGAGATTCACACAAAATTAACGGAATCAGTTTTGCTTGTTGGTCCACAAAAATAATTTGGTACAAAGTGTATCAACCCTCATCAGAATCTCGAACACTAGACAAATTGAGCTTGTTCGTTATCAAGTAGACTACACTAACTAGCGCATGATTTGTTCCAGCTCCAAAACTTTAAAAAACTACTCCCTTGATATTTTATACTATGTTTATTTCAGATTTTCGTTAAGTAAGGTTTTGTGGTTTAATCAATTGAAATGACACGAACTCACTTTCTACTCTAACTAAGCCACTAACCAAATAGTAGAAGAAAGTGGAACTAAAGCAAAACTTCATTCACCTTTGCTCTTTCTACATCCTAAGCCATGAAACTGCCCACTACTTCAAATAATGACTAATGAGTGACTTAATTAAATATTATTGCAACTAGGAAAAAAATGTTGTAAAAAGACATTAGGTCAAAGCCACTGGGAATCCATAACTCCTTATTAACTTAACATGTTACATATGACTATTTTGTAAAAAAAAATATATAGGTAGCCTATACGTGTTTACCTGATTGCAAGCCAACCTTTTATGACACATTTTTGCAGTTGAAAAGGGCACCTCAGATTGGAATTGATGGCAAACAAGGGCATTTACATGATACACTTTTTTGTTAGATGACCTTATAATCAGGGGTCGGCTTGCATTCGGCATCGGCTTGCAATCGAGTAAACACGACATTTAATTGGCTTGCAATTACAATGAATGCTAACATAATTGGAAACTCTATAATAAACTCATTCTATATCCCAAGCCATGATTCTGCTCACTAGTTTAAATAAAAGTGACTTATATGTTATGGTAACTCAGAAAATAATATATGTTGTAAAACGACATTAGAACTAGTTTGAATCCTTTGGGAGCACTGGGTATCCGACTCCGTATTAGGAAACTAAACAATCGTTTCATACGACTATTTTCTAAAACAATATTTACGTTGCAATTACAATGAATGCAAACAAAATTGGAAATCACATTACAACTTACAAGTCTTTATTTTACCGGCCATTACGCAACAGCATGGCGTTCGTTATAATGGCATTTGATTGTTCTACTAGCTAGCAACATGGTACAGCAGCATTTTGGTATTCGTAAGTAATATTTAACAAAAGTCAAAACTGACAAGGAGAGAAGTAAGCCTTAAAAGTTAAAATCATACATAAAAATTGTTAGTGCACTGGTGTCTAAATAAGAAATAGAAGCAGTCAGCTTTTGATTAAATCTTGATTAGCAAACAACGGAATTGTGCAGTATCTTTGGTATGCCACGTAAATCTTTGGTTTTCTTAGTTAACTAAGATTATAGATATTTAGAAAACCCATCATTATCACAGGTGCACATAGCAACATATATACATACATAGACATTAAACTAAATTTAAGTGATATCATTCCTCCCCATAAAAGACCCTTAATTAACATTTCTAATAGTAATCTGTGCTAAGTGTAAGATAACAGGTAATTTCCCAAGTATAAAACATGTGGGTTAATTTGCCACACAAAGGCATTAGTATAAAATTTGTCGTCATTCAAAAGCATGTAGCAATTCAAATATCAATGAATAGCTTAATAGAACTCCGCTATTAAGATCTTTCTTTTGATTGCTTGCCGCATCTTGAGAAGTGCGACACCAATCAAAGCGTAGGGGTGTGCGGGATACCAACATTTAGGCAACAAGTTCGTGTATTACTCGTCCATTTTATTTTATTGAAAAACAAGTATAGCTTAAAACAAAAAGATTAAAAATGTCCTTTACGGCAAACAAAACAACCAATTACTTTCTTGAATACTATCGAAATGATATCAAAACATATGAAATCTGAATTCACAGTCAAAAGTTGGTGAAAATAGGTATCCACTGTAATATTAACTGTAATGGTGTTTTCAATTGTCTGTTAGCACATAAAATTTGGCAATACTTGGAATTAAAACAAACATTTTAGTCATTGAAAAATCGCTCAAAATTTGGACCACAAAATCTCCGTACCGAGTCTGAAAAATCCTTCCCGCACCACCCTACAGAAAACGTCAACAGACCTATCTACGCCGCAACCTTACCGATGTCGTTGGCCTTCTGGTGCGCCTCGAATGCTGCGATCTCCTTCTTCTCCTTCTTTGAGTTCCGCGACTCAAACTCGAGACGATGCAAGATGATCCGTTCTACGATCTTCTCCGTCGTCATCGAGTTATGAGAGTCGAGGAGGCGGAACTTGGACTGGCGCTTGGGCTCGAGGTACGGATCGCCACCGTTCTCGTCGGTCTGGATCGGGGTCTGGCCGTGGAACACCAAGTCCACCTTGAAGTGTTCCATGAGATCCTTGCTTACGGTGTAGGGCGCACCGATCACCACTTCAGATACGTACTACAACCAAGAGATATATTTACCACTCCTCCAGGAATTGAAGGGGTCATACAAGAAGGGGGTAACTGCAATATTCTAGTTTTGAGTATTGGCGAGGGAAATAAAATGACTAGGCATTAGGGTTGTTGCGATCCCACTATTTTTACTTCTAACTCGAACTTTCATAGTTTTGAAAATCGAACTTCGAACTTCACAAAAATTTCAAACTCAAACGAACTCGAACTCGAACCGAATTAAAAGGGATATCAAACAGTTATAATAGGAGTCTGGACCGCCACCTCCACCAAGAAAGTTACTGTACTGTGTTACTATATTAGAGGGTGACAGGTACTCACATACTATGGGGCAGATGCTCTTTCTGTCACTCTTGCATTTATTTTTAATCTTACATGTCAAATGTTGTACAAATAAATGCAAATAAGTAAGTAAAAGTATGTAGGCCTAGATAACTTCTGGACCGGCCACTCCAACATTCAATTTTTTTGTTTTTAAATTTGTACCTGTAAACTGAGAATTAATTTTTATATTTCAAATAAAAGGTGACCGCATACCACTACCACTAAGGTGACCACACACCACTAAGGTGACCTCACACCACTAAGGTGACCGCACACCACTAAGGTGAGCTCACACCACTAAGGTGACCACACACCAGTAAAAATTAAATTAAGGAAAAAAATCTCGAACTTTAAACTTTTTTTCACTCGAACTCTCTCTCGAATTTTGAACGTTCGCACATCCCTACTAGGCATACCAAAGTTGTTGTTGTTGTTGTTTCTGTTTCTTCTAGCGGTGGTGAGAACCCTTCCGCTGGTTGATTTACTGCTGCTCGGACTTTATATTTTTTCTTCCCGTTTTGGCGACGAATTTTGAAATTTCTTTGACGGAGTTGAGAGTTAAATTGGAGAGGTTATCAGTTTCTGTAAGAGGATGTTGGATGTTGTTTGGTAGGGCTGAATAGAGCGAGTCGCGCCATCTGTCGTAATGAGGACATACTACTAGTAGGAGATGCATTATGGTCTCGGGATCGTCGCAGTGGGGGCATTCAGGCCCATACCAAAGTGTAACTCACAGCATGCAATAAGCACTCGCACTGCCATCTGTGCTGAGCCACAAGAACTAAAGTTTGCATAGCTAACAACTAGATCGACGGTCCTGCCCCCTCAATTATTTTTATAACTTTCAGTGTTCTCCCCATAAAAATTCCAACATGGTTTTGTATTTAAAAAACATTGCCATGTACCGTTGTTTACAGGTTTAAGTTAGGGATGACATCGGGTATCTGGGTTGCCCAAATCTGAACACTACCCGAATCCATACTTAAGGGAGAGTACGATTTTTTATTAGGATATGAATAAATAAATAAATAAATAAATAAATAAACAATAAATAAATAATAATAAATAAATAAATAAATAAATAAACTAAATCAATGCAAATTTATATGAATAATAGAGTTGAGGTAATGGAAACAGCTTAACAGTTCAAATTTGTGACTCACTCGTCAAAATGTTGGGTATGGCTACGACTGTTTCTTTCTTTAATTTTTCAGTGATTTAATGCTTTAGACAACCTGTGACTTTGTATGCCCGTGTTTATTTGTGTCATTGTTGTAGTTGAGTTTTGATTGTTCGGCTATATAAATGACACCATTTAAACTTTTGACGGATTTGGCTAACCCAAATCATTCTTACAAGTCTTTACACATAGGTACAGTTATTATTCATTTATTTGACAAATACTTAGCTATTTTTAATACCAATTTTTATTTAAAAATACAAATAATAAAATAAAAATGCAGAATCTACAAATTTACAAAATACCATATTACCAGATTTGCCAAATTTACAAAATTACAAAACGGCTAGGTCCTACTATTACCTTGCATGCTAAGACACTGAGAACTCTCTCATGGAGGTTCATGATAGGGTAGTTGCTACCCTTGTAGCTGTTGACCATCGGGTCTGTGTGAAGTCCGACTATGAGGAAGTCCCCGTGCGATCGCGCCTGCTCAAGGAAATCCAGGTGTCCAACGTGGAACAGATCAAACGCTCCGGCCACGTACACTATGCGGTCGCCCGGCTAGAAACATCGCGCAACACATTCATCATCCTGTAACTCAATGGTTCTCAAAGTGTGGGGTGCACCCCAAAATGAGGGTGCAAAAGTTTGGCATGTTAGGCGCCGAAATAATAAAACTAATCACATATTAAATAAACACTAGAAAAAGAATAATTAAAACATATATGGCTAAAACTAAACTGACTAAATTAAAACAATGTAAAGGTATGGATTTTGTTTCAAAAGTTACGTTAAGGTTAAGGCTTTGGTAAAATTATTCAAAATTATTAATGCAATTAACTTAATGAACTCATGCCACGGCACAGCAAAATTTTTACGAGGATGTGAGATTTAAAAAATAGGCCCTAATCAAAACTTGTTTTTATTTTTTTAAGTGGAGGCGTAGTTAAGAGAGTATAGTACATGCGTTTTAAGCAAATTGCTGTTCACTAGGCCAACTGACACCACAGAGGTATGAATTTTTTAACATATGTCACGAATGTAGAAATATAGGGCTCTGCAGTAACACATTTCTAAATATAGTTTCAAAATTATTTATAAAGAATAAATTAGTTTTCACAAATCTTGATTTTGTCAAAAACTCCAAAATTGACTATATTCGTGATTTTTTTCTGGCTGATCAAGATTAAATTTTGAAAATCTATGTCGGCAGGGCTGTCCATGTATGCTTTATTGACAACTTCTCAAAGTTTCATATACGTCGGATACATCTTGACCGAGCGAATAGCTATTTGCTAACTGCCAAATGTGTCCCATTCTCTCTTAAGTCTTGAGAAACACCCATGTCGAAGCTACCTTGGGAGACGACCCGTCACTGAACTGGATGATCTTCTGGGTTGTCGGTAAGAACTGGGAACATCCGGTCCAGGGGCTCTGGGCCGTCGAGTCTTGACCCATCGTCGACGATCCCTCGCGGCCAACCTCGTACTCGTTGGCTCCCCGACGGAAGTGCTGACGGGTCATCAGCAGCATCCGACCAACGAGGTCAGTCGTCGACACGCCGGCCGTACGCTGCACCTCCCTTCGAGAAGGGGAAGGGGCGTTACCAAACACTTTTTATAATCAAAATATACAGAGACGGCTCTACCATAAAGGCATTCGGGCATGTGCCCCTCCTACTCTTCCCGCCAACAATCACTCACATTTACGAGTTGTAGACGTCGTGGTACACATTTACATAAAATCAATAATTTGTATTTTCAATGTGAACGCGCGCGCGGTAAGGAAACAGCGAACAACGCTTGACTCGAATAAGCCTTCTACGGGCTAGACGAAGTTGCGCCCAGGTAGCGCCTGCGCAGTCAGTTTTATTCGGAAATAGCCGAATCTTTGCTTCGCAATAAGCGTTGGAACTCCGGCAGGATGGGCAAGATTTTAGTACGCCCACAGCTGTTGTAAGGAGAACACGTTACGCGCTGCGTTGTGCGGGTGTGTTGTGTTATCTTTGGCAGCATTTATGTGTGGTTTATATCTGTGATTTTAGCTTAGAGGTTGTGAACAGTGAACAGGACCAGAAAATGAATGAGGTGACGTATTTAAAATATAAACATTTAAAGTTACGAAGCCCGACCGAGGAATTCGCCGTGTCCAAAGAAAGAAGAGTACAATTTATTTACAGGCATTAAAATACCAAGTATATTTGCATGTGCTGCTATTATCTTCTTTTAATTTAAGCGAGGTCGAAAAATATAGACAAATTATCATTTTTAAATGATGACTGATTTGTGCCCAGGCCCGTATTAACCATTAGGCTAACTAGGCTCTAGCCTAGGGGCGCAAGCTCTCAGAGGGCGCAACAAAGTTGCGCCCTAAAAAATATTGAAAATATTTTTGTGTTATGTGTATAGTTCTCCCTTGCTCAAATCGCTGTAAAGGCTGTCTTGGAGCTAAATACATGCCAAAAAAATTTTGCCCCAGACCCCTTGTGGCCCACGCAAGTCCATTCAAATATATTGTGCCCTGCCTATTTTAAACCCCACGAGCCGCCACTGAAAATATATAATACTAGGAAAACGCTAAAGTCCCGCCGCGTTGATGGATGAGCGTTTTTGTAAGTTTTTTGTTTGCGTGGGACCACTTTTCCTTTGCAAGTGCTTTGTGAATGCATTGTAGGTGATTGTTGTCGAGTTTCAAATGTTACTTGTTAATGGTTATTATAAACCTCAAAAAAACTCATATCTAAACCTTTCTTCTATGGATTCTGGCTAACTTTTTCAACTTTTTCTTTAAAAAGGTACTACATCACCATAACCTTAATGTTCATGTGAAATATGAACGTTGTAGCCCCACCCGTTTGGTCAAAATCGGCCCAAATGTCACGAAAATATCGCACTAAAAATCGAAAAAAAATCGTAAAAGTACGTTTATTTTATGGGTTCTGGTTACCTTTTTCAACTTTTTTTTCACAAGGTACCACATCACCATAACCTTAATGTCCATTTAAAATATGAACTTTGTAGCCCCACCCGTTTGGTCAAAATCGGCCCAAATGTCACGAAAATATCGCACTAAAAATCGAAAAAAATCGTAAAAGTGCGATATTCATGAGAAATATTTCTTCGATTGTACCCAAAAACGTGGCACGTCTAAGTTCAGAGATTTCGAAGGTCCTGTCAAATTTTCATCAAGATCGCTTATGCCGTTTGCCCGGAATCGTGCGAACAAACAGACAAAAAAACAAAAAAAACAAAAAACAAACACACAAAAAAACAACCGAGCTAAATTTTTTGAGGGGTCAGTGAAATTGAAGTTTTCGCTTCGCTCGCTACGCTCATCCAAAAATAATAATAATAAATAATAGGCCTAGCCTAGTATAAAACCGGTAATAAAATTTGATATATATATTTTTTTTTTATAAAATATAGATTGAATTAGAATAAAATCAGAATTTTTTTCAAACATAGGTACAAAACTGGCATTTGTATCGTCTGACAAAAAATCGTATGCCCTACATCAAAAAAATTTCAGATAATTGATAATCTTTATAGAGAGGTGGCAGGCCATGGTGTGTAGAAACAAAATTTAAAAAATCGTCACTAAAAATTAAGTTTAACGCCTAGCTCAGTGTTTACATTTACACTATTGTCCGAAAATTTGCATATTATGGCTGACGTATTTTTGTCCAGCCCCAAAAAATCAAAAACAAATTTTCCTTTTTATTTCACCCTCTTTCATTTCCGGTACCTAGTTAACATTTCAGTCGTCTTCCTTTGACTTTTAAAATATCGATTAGAACTTAGAAGGCGATACAATAGCCTTGAATGTAATGTGAATGAATTTTAATAAAATGTAATTTCTGTAACTACCTAATAAATTTATTTATAAAAAAGATGAAAATTTTCTGGCCTACAATATTTGAGTGTGGGAAGACAGAAGGTAGGCCTAAATACTAAAAAGACATTATTACCACATAATAAAACACTTAAACAGTACGTAATTTACAAAAGTAGGCCTAAATCACTAATAATAATAGTTAATTAGGTAGGTAGGCCTATCGGTACCCTATAAGTAGGGACCCTGAAATTTTGTGAATTACTTTTTTCACTGAATGATGCTAAATATGACTATTTTGTAGCAAAATGAGGCAAAAATGATGTTTTTCTGCTAATTTTGATCAAAACTAGGGATGTCATAGGGTACCCGGGTTACCCGAATCCAGAAATTACCCGAATCCGTTTTTCGGATTCGAATCTTTATCGGGTAGTTATTTTACTGAAAATGAAAGGTTTTTAACCGCTGCGCCGTGCGTAGTAAGGAGCGATTAGAATGCCGCAGACCACCCACCATGCAGCTAACTGAGTGCAGACTGCCGGCTGCCCGGCCGGCGACCCCCCTCCCCCTCCCACCCACCCGCCGCTATTGAGGAAGGCTGGGCTGCCGAGCCAGACGCGTCATTGTTCAAGCAACTTCCAAGTTGCGATGACGTCACGAAAGAGGACGTGACGGAATGGGTGGCCGCCGACCGCTAGGTTTTGTCTCACAACAGTAGAAGATAAGCTTATCGCTGCCGGGTATCTTCCGCTTCCGAACGACCTTCAACTGCTCGCGGGGGGGGGGGGGGGGGGGTACAACAATAAAATGACGTAATTTAGGCTTTCAGGATTCGGGTAACCCGATTCCTGGAAGGTCAGGAACCGGATCCTAATTTTACTACCCTATGACATCCCTAATCAAAACATGAACTTTTCTCAATACACGTAATAGACCACAACCTCACATTATTTAGTAGAAGCCCTGTTTATGATGCCACGCAAATATGGAACAAACTACCAACCCAAATAAAAAAGATCGAAATATTTCTAGATTTAAGTATGAACTGAAAAATGTATTATATAAAAATACTCCTTCTATTCAGTCAAAGAGTTCCTACAATGGGAGAAAATTACGATGTAACAGCTAAAGACTATCCTAGGTTTAGGTTTAGATTGTTTGAGTAAATTAGCCCATTTAGCATAGGTAGGCCTAGGCCTAGTTTATAGGAATACAATAATGTAGGTAGTTAAATATTAGTTATTTTATGTTAATTTTGAGAGCTTACTATAGGGTCTATGTGGACATGTATAGCTAATAGCTTATATTATGTATACCATCAACTGACTACGAATAAACTAGGGAAACGCCAAAGTCGTTGTTAAACGAGTGAGTGAGCCATGTGTTAAGTACCCGATTACATTACTTTTCTTCCCCCTACCTTGGGGCCCACCTAGCCTATCATAGGCTAGAGAGGCTCATTATGACCTTACAGTTGACGCGCCCGTCCCCGTATACCAACTAAACTTTAAAAACTATTATTTATACGAATATAATTATCAAACTTAAATGCAAATGTTCCCGGGTACTCACCACATGACTCGCTCACTCGTCTCACTACGACTTTGGCGTTTCCCTATAGTCTAGTTGGCTAAGGCGCCCTTGTAGCCGAAATGTGAAAGAAGTGAGTTCAATTCCCTGGTCGGGAAAGATTTTGTAATTTCTAGATTGTATTTCAAAAATAATTGAACATGATTTGAAATGCATAATATAACGCAGTGTTGTCCATCATCTGTGGCAATAGGGCCTACTATGGTAAACATAGCCAGTACAAAATACGTGAAAATATTGCAAGGTTTACTCAATCTACGAGCGAATTTTGTGGGTACCTTGACGTGCAACATTCGACAGACCTTGCATGGGCACGGCATTTCACGGCCAGGCGAATAATAAACAAAAAGTATATTTTCAAAATCTAAAACATTGTACCCGATTACATTACTTTTCTTCCCCCTACCTTAGGCCTACCTAGCCTATCATAGGCTAGAGAGGCGCATTATGACCTTACAGTTGACGCGCCCGTCCCCGTATGCCAACTAAACTTTAAAAAACTATTATTTATACGAATATAATTATCAAACTTAAATGCATATGTTCCCGGGTACTCACCACATGACTCTCTCACTCGTCTAACTACGACTTTGGCGTTTCCCTGGTCTAGTTGGCTAAAGCGCCCTTATAGCCGAAATATGGGAGACGTGGGTTTAATCCCCTGGTCGGGAAAGATTTTGTAATTTCGAGATTGTATTTAAAAAATTATTAAACATGTTTTGAAATGCATATAACGCAGTGAAGTCCATCATCTGTGGCAATAGGGCCTACTATGGTAAACATAGCCAGTACGAAATACGTGAAAACATTGCAAGGTTTACTCAATCTACGAGCGGAATTTGGGGGTACTTTGACTTAAAACATTCGACAGACCTTGAATGGGCACGGCATTTCACTGCCAGGTAAATAAAAAACAAAAAATATCTTTTCAAAATCTAAAACATTGTCGTTAAAATAATTTCATAACATTGGAAGTCTATTTTTCAGTTTATTATTTCTTGTATGTTTAAATCGCAATGAATCTTGCTGATTTTGTTAGCAGTTCTCAATAAACTCGTACCGGATGTCCGTTTAAAATTTCAGCGCAATCTGTTCAGCGATTCGGCTGATTTTTAACGTACACACACACACACACACACGCACGCACGCAGAAAAACAATAAGGGCCGTTTAAGTCGAATGGAAATCACTACGTTCGCTACGCTCACTCGTTCAATAAATAAATATTCTGCAGGTTTTAGCTCCAAAATATGCAATTAATTTAACAATTGGGTATTGAAATCAACATTTCTGTTTTAATTTTAACGTATATTAGTTGCACCATGACAGTTGAAAATATCTTTATGGAACACATCGAACACACCGGCCTACCTAATTCCATTTAAGTTAACTTTATATCAGGGTATTTTTTATTTAAATCAATTTTAAATTTTTGGGTCCCTCCCTACCGTGTAAAACACCCACTCGAACAGATGCCATTGCAAATGTGTTGAAGATGATTGTTACAATAATTTTAAGATTTTAATCATGAGTTGAGTTCATGACCTGAAAGTGATCAGACATAGGAGCAATGACACAAATAAGGCTATAAGCTTTGCGTAGACTAGACGCTCAGTCTTCTATCCTACACCCCGAGCGCTAGTGTGCCGATTACAAGCCTGCCTGAAGGGGGAAAATTATTTTACTGACTAATTAGGGGCCTAATACTTCAGTGATTTGAAATAACTAAGATGCAGTGGATTATTTGAGTGTATGCCTACTCGAGTTCACACGCATAGTAGGTTAAAGGAAATAAGATCTGCTTTTAATTATAATCCAATTTAAGTGTTTGCCCACCGCTTGGTAACGTCTGGTATGGTACATTTAGATGGTCGTTTTCCCCATTCAAGGGGCTTCAATTTGGCACGCTTTCCGCGGCCATACTGCGAGTCTAGCATGTTAATTGAATGTCCTTGCTTAGGAGTGACAAGATTCTGTAAATCTATTGAAGTGTAAGCTTACTTGTATCTTTTAGCAGCCTTCACCATGTGATATGTGTCGACTCCGTCAGCAGTCATTGTTATGTCATCTGCAATCAAAATCGTTCTAATATAAACCATTGTAGACTACGGTACAAACTAGCCTACCGTATTTACGCGCATATAGGCCTAGGCCGCAGGTATATTAAATATTTTGAAGTTCAAAAACAGAGGTGCGGCCATTACGCGAGGGGGGCCTATATAAGTTAACTATAGCCTACAAAGCCAAAAAAAAAAATATATAATATATATAATTGTATCAATATTACGTACACATATGCAAGCAAGAGTCAAAAAAACTTATTTTAAAGGTAAGTAATTAATTAAATAAGTCTTGTTCAACGTGTGAATACGTCCGCGGAAGTGAAGATGTTCGCCCGCCGCCCGTAGAATTCTCCGTTTCGTGGCAATGGTAGCCTCGTCAGCCGGTCACGCATCCACCCGACGCAAGGTCGCAGTTTCCTGATGGAAGATCGTAGGCTATCAGAGCTGGTTTCAAGCACGCTTCTCTTTTTTTTAATTGGACCGAAATGTTATGTTCTTTCTTTACATCTGAATGTCATACTACAATGACGTAAGAATTGCACAGCGCGGTCGTCTTTGTGAGTGCTCGCCGCCGCCGTGACCTTGCTCGAAGACGGCGGACGAGAGAGAGTCCAAAAGATTAAATATGGCCTTGAAGACGACATGATAGAGGCTGGCTATGGTTATGAAGAAATGGACATTGTATTGGGTGACAATGACGGTGACTATGAAAATGCAATAGTCAACACGGAAGCATTTCTGAATGTGTTACGTCGGCTACCGGGCTGTGATGCGCCCGACGACAAAGAAGAGGATGAATGGGCGAATGGAACTTGAAACTCGACATCCATTCAAGAGCCGACAGACGCGGAGATAAATAACCGTCTCCCCCCCCCCCCCCCCTCCCACGCCACTAAATACGTATCGCCTAGCTCACTATCAATTGGCTTCGGGCCAAGACTCTTGCTGTGTTGTTTTGTTTACGTTATGAATGAGATAAGATTTAACTAAACCTGATACTCGGTCTGTTTTATTGTAAACACTCTCGCACACTTCAATCCAAGCAATGTCAGCTGTGTTAGTGAATGACGTGTGAGCTGTGCGACCTTGCACACAGAAAGTAAACACTCTACAATAACATTGCATTAAAATAAAATGGTTTATTTATTTACATGCTTGTTTGCATACATGTCCATGCCTGTTTTGCAATGAGTTGTTTCATTCCTAAAGGATTTGCTGGCTAAAAAAAGTGCGGCCAATACAACATGCAAAGTATGCCTACTTTTTAAAATTTGCATGGTCAAAACTGGAGTGCGGCCATTACGCGAGGGCGGCCTTTATGCGCGTAAATACGGTAGTATACATTATATGGGTCCTGAGTCCTGACCACATACCACAGACAGTTAATATGACAGATATAGATACAAAGTTGATCTGGGAATTGCATTTGATCCATCTCGAAAGCAGCGGTCGCCCACAGAACATACGAAAATAACAAATTGGGAAAAACGGTTTTATACGAACAAACTGGTATGTTATCCGGACGACTGTGACTTTGGTCTCAACACCAGAGAGATGACTCAAGAGTTTTAAGATGTTTCAGTTACACTGTCTGTTAGTGGAGTAAAGATTACTAACTATAGTGCAAAATGTGATACCAGCATAAAAATTTGCAATTATGTAGAATTTGTAATGAGAATTTGAAAATAACTGGCTCCACGTGGGGTCTTACTATTTAACTAATAATTAATTAATTAATATAATTGGTTAATTATGTGACACGAGTTTCAAAGTGGCAATAAATGAGTCATGTTTGGTATTAATTAAGAGCATTTTTCACCTTTAAAAAGAAAAAAAATACATCAAAAAAAATATATTGAAATATACATAAGTTATAGTTAAAACTAAGGCTGTGCATTGTGACTTTTCAGTTCAGTGAGCGCATATGAAGTGTTGATTTTTCACATTTATCATGTTTTAAAAGTTGTTCTTAGTGAAAAATTTCGTTTGTAACATATTGCTAACAAGATGGTGTTGCTGTGATATCGTTAGTGAGTAATCGCAACGCCGTTTTATGGTACATTTTAGTGTCGAACCAGTGCCAATTTAACATACGTTTTTGATGACAGGCCAATCTATGGTTAACAATACATAGATGTTTGTTTGGTTCTGCTGACTTCATTTGTCTCTTGAAGTTGTTTACTTTTTTTTAATTTTCTGTGTGGAGAAGTGTTATTTTTATTGTGTATGATACGCATGTTCGTGCCCCGGTTGCGATAAGTGCAGTGAGAACTTGAGTATAGTCTCACCATGGATGAGATTTTCAGTAGGATAACGACCCTGGACAAATACCTCCAGGCGCCTAAGCGTCAACGTATTTCGTCCCCCGAAGCACAACGCAAATGTCGAGAGGTAACCAACCAACCCAGCACGTCGGGTGCTTCCACGATGGTCAGGCCTAAGGATGACTTAGTCACCATTCCTACTTCAAATCGTTTTGCCGTCCTCGAGACGGACGATACCACGCCCGACTCGCTGGAGTCGCAGGCCTCAGGCTATGATACCAACCAGGACGCTATGGACGGTGTATTGCCTGTCACCGTCACACCTTCGAAAAAGGTTCATACGCCGCCAATAGTGGTGTATGGTTTTGAACGCTACCGCGACCTTGTCGCTGTTGTTAAGTCTGTTGTGGCTGATCATGGATTCACGATCGGGGCGCGCTTTGGATTCTTTTGCTATAAAAGTGAAATCTATCGATGACTTCCGCGCCCTGTCCGACGCCTTACGTGACCGCAAGGTACAATTCCACACATATCCAACGGGTGAGGTAAAAACCAGGCGTTTTGTCCTACGGGGATTGTCTGCCCGCCAATCAGCTGATGATGTCCGTAATGACCTAGTCGACGGAGGATACGCAGTCCGTACGGTCACCCAGATGACTGGGCCGGGTCCTCAGCACGTCCCGATACCGCTGTTCGTGGTGACGACTCTGGTGTCACCTGATGCTCCATCGCTGGTAGATCTGCGTGTCCTAGGACATTCCCGGGTTACAGTTGAGCCTTACAAAGGTGCAAAGGGTCCAACAATGTGCTTCAACTGTCAGAGGTTTAACCACACCTCTACATTCTGCAATGTTGGCCCTCGCTGCTTCAAGTGTGCTGAAGGACACAGTGGTCGCGACTGTAAGAAGTCACCCCTTGTGCCCGCAAAGTGTGTAAACTGTGGTGGAGACCACCCTGCATCCTATAGGAAGTGCCCGGCATATCTACGGGCAGCGTCGCAGCACCTGAAGCCTACCATTTCACGAGAGCGTCCGACAGCTCGTCCGCTTCCAGCTGCCAAGGCTCGTCCGGGCTACTCATACAGTGCAGCGGTCTTTCCAGATCTCACAGTTCAGCCATCACCATCAGAAGGTAGGACTATGGTAGAGCTTCCCACCCAGACTGACCTGCGACCTTCCAGAGCTGCACGATCTCCTCCACAACCCATTACGGAGTCACCACCACCTATGAGTTCTGCCACTTATGGTATGATCTTGGATATTTGTAAAGCTCTGGCGTCCATGACCACGGACCCAATTATATCTATGATGGTAACCACGATTGCCTCTCTAGTGGAAGGACGCTTCAATGGTCCTTAGACCCCCCGGATTACACATTCTTACCTGGAATGCTGGTGGAGGAATTAAATCCAAGACACCCGAACTTCTCCTATACATGCGTCAGCATGATATTCATCTAGCACTTTTACAGGAAACCTGGTTAGCTCCTCAAGTATCTTGGAAAGTGGCGAATCACAAGGTCTATCGTGAGGATGGGGTGGTCGCTCCTGGGATTCGACAGTCAGGAGGGACGGCCATTCTTATTAGTACACAGGTCGATCATTTTCAAATACCTATTCCGCCTTTGATCTCACTTGAGGCGGTTGGTGTCCAGGTTCATACCCCAGGAGGCCACCTCCGACTTATTTCAGTGTACAAGAGGCCAACCACAAGACTTAATGTGGCTGACATTGATATCCTACTTGCCTCCCCCATACCAACCGTCCTCATGGGTGACTTTAATTCTAAACATCCGTCTTGGAATTCCCTGACAGCCAACACAGCAGGAAACGCCTTGCGTGACCACGCTGACCGTAGCACATACGTTGTGGAAGGTCCAGTTGACCCGACGCACTTTCCGCTTGGTGAAGCCGTGGGACGTCCTGACGTCCTTAACATCGCGTTGTTGGCCAACATTCGTTGCTCGTACAACCTTGAGGCATACCCAGCTCTCTCTTCAGACCACAATCCCGTGGTCCTCAATCTAGGTGACAGACTCCTTCTTTCCCCGCCGTGTCAACGACCTGATTTTCACAAGGCTGACTGGGATGCTTTCCGCGCTCATCTTGACGCAGGTCTCCCTGAAGATCCACCACCTTTAACTTCTACGGTTGACGTGGATGCAGCGGTAGAATCTATCACTTCACTGATCCAAGAGGCAATTGCTACCTCGACACCGACCTCTTCTCGTGGCCGCATTACCCTGTATGATTTGCCAGAAGGACTTCGCCGTTCAGTAACCTTCAAAAATCGCCTACGACGTACCTGGCAACGCACTCACTCTGCCCATGACAAGACCGCTTACAACAGAGCATCAACAGCTCTCAAGCGTGATATTGCGGCCTTCCGATCTGAACTCTGGGATACTACGGTAGCGGGTCTCGATGTCTCCGGTAAATCTTACTGGCGTATGGCTCGTGCCCTACAACGTATTCCACAGGCGGACCCACCGATTCAGGGACCACAAATCTTGGCATGCAGCTCTGTGGAAAAAGCGAACGTCCTGGCAGACTCGCTGGAGGCCGCATTTACCTTGAACCCACCTACAGCCTCTACACCACAAGTGGAGGAGCAAGTACTCCAGTGGTCACAAACTCACCACGTTCCACTCCCTCTACCAGATGGAGCGGGATGCACATTTGAGGAACTGCTCCAGATTGCAAAGGACCTTCCACACAACAAGGCTCCAGGAGATGATGGCATCACGGCACAAGTTGTTCTCCAATTGTCAATGCGAGCAGCAAACACGATACATGCTATTTTCAATGCAGTTCTTAAACTTCAACATTTCCCAAGCTCTTGGAAAAATGCCAAGGTCATTACATTTCTGAAACCGGGAAAGTCTGCTCGGGACCCTACGAGCTATCGCCCTATCAGCCTCCTGTCTGTGTTATCCAAGATGCTGGAGCGTGTCATCCTAGTCCGTCTACAACGTCACATAGACGACTCGAACGTTCTCCGGACGAACAATTTGGATTTCGAGCAAAGCACTCCACAATACAACAGCTAACGAGGATAACTGATAAGATAACAGATGGTTGGAACAGCGGTTGTGCGTCAGCGGCGGTATTCCTTGACGTCTCCAAGGCATTTGATCGTGTGTGGCATGTTGGACTCATTCACAAACTTGTACACTTTCAGTTCCCTGATTATCTAGTCCTGCTTATTCAATCCTTCCTCACTGAGCGTACTTTCTACGTATCAAAAAAATTCTGTCTCCTCATCACAGCGCCCAATTCTTGCCGGAGTACCTCAGGGTTCGGTGCTGAGCCCTGCTCTATTTAATGTCTTCACAGCCGACATGCCACCTCCGCCGGAAGGTGTTACCTCGGCAATGTTTGCTGATGACTTCGTGGCTCTGTCAACTAATCGTCGCCCATGGATCGCAGTTCGCGTTGGACAACGTTACCTTGACACTATTTCAGACTGGTACGCAAATTCACGCATGGCCCTCAATGTGGAGAAGACTTCAAGTACTCTCTTCTCATGGTCTAGAAAACGGCCTCCTCCTCGGTTACGTCTCAATGATGTCGCCATACCATGGGCACCGACCAATAGATGCCTGGGCATAACTTTAGACCGTAAACTTACGTGGGGCCCACATATCCGGTCAGCAACTCAGAAGGCAACCGGTAAACTCGTCTCTCTGTACCCCCTTCTGCGGAATGCACAGCTCTCGGTAACGGCCAAGCTCCGCCTCTACACGTCTGTAATCCGTTCAGCGGCGTTATACGCATCTCCTGTCTGGGGAGGATGTGCAGCATCCCACCGCAACCGACTACAAGTGGTGCAAAACAAGATTCTTCGTGTGTCCCTTTCTCTCCCTCGCTGGACACGAATGTCTGAGGTTCACGCTGACCTCGGTCTGCAAACCGTCGACCAATGCATTGCTGCACAAGCTGCCAGATTTTACGCATCTCTAGAAGCGGTACCAAATCCCCAGGTTTCTGCACTTGCCCACATTATTCCGAGAAGAAGCGACGTATTCCCGCGCCCCATTGCAGCTCTTGGACCTCGTTTCTTGCCCTCACGTCGTCAGGCACGGCTTCTGCGGGCTCGTCAACGTCTTATCGCCGGTCGTCGTCGAGTGGGTGTAGTGGACCCACGACTAAGACCTCCGTGACGATAAAAATAACTCTCCTTGGATGTCTCTTGTGGACTTTTCTGCCACGGATGCAAATCCTAGAAGTTTGTTGCCATTTTCAAGTTCCGGCGGTATTTTACCGAAATCAACGGTGCCTGTCACCAATTACCATGCAGCGCAAGGACGCTGTCCATCGCCCAACTCTGGCACACATCAGATTTTTAGTTATAGGTGCTTCGCACCAGGCACTAAAACTACCAGGGAGAGGCTTCGAGCCCCACGACCATTCCCCAAAACAGAAGAAGAAGATATAGTTAAAAATGTTGATTTTTCTGTTTTTTTAGTTTTGAACCAAAAGATCAACGTTAAAGTAAAATTTCTCCTAACCAATGATATCACAGTGTTCACAAAAGAGCTGGTAACTATAATTAATATATCATTTTTCAATTTTCAATAACAGTAATTACAATATATTTAACACAAATAACAATATGGCGTAAATATGTCTAACTATGGTATAAAATATGATACCAACTTAAAAATTTAGCAATCTTAAAGCTTTTGTAATGAGAAATTCGAAAATAACTGGCTCCAAGGTAAATGTTAAGTATTTAACTATTAATTGATTAATTAACATTAATTAGTTAATTTAGTCCTAAATTTTCAAAGTGAAGACAAATTTGTAGTGTTTGGTATCAATTGAAAGAATTTTTTACCAACATTAAGAAAAAAAATACATTGAAAATATATATTGAAATATATACATGTTATAGTTAAATATGTTGATTTTGTGATTTTTTAGTTTTGAAACCAAAAGATCAACTTTAAAGTAAAATTTCTTCTAACCAATGATATCACAGTGTTCACAAAAGAACTGGTTACTATAATTATTGTTTCATTTTTCAATTTTCAATAATAGTAATTACAATATATTTTACACAAATTAAAAAATTTTTCTTAAATTGAAAAGTTACAGAAACATGTTGTGTGACGTAGCAAAATGCATCATTTGACTTGTTTATATCAATCTTAAAGATTTTGTAATAAGAATTTCGAAAATCACTGGCTCCAGGCTGAGTTTTGAGTATTAAGCGTCAACATTCGCTATTATATAGTGGTATCTAGCACTATATCATCACGCGGGGGATTGTTGCATGTGCCAAACGAATACTTCAATTTCGCTTCACCCAAAGAAAAATAGCTCCGGTGCTTGTTGGTTGTTGGTGCTTGTTGGTGACAAATACTTTCATTTGATACCAAAAATTACAAATTTATCTTCACTTTAATATTTTTTGACACAATTAAGTAATAATAATAATCAAAACTCATTTCCAACAATGTCGGGTTGAGTGGTGGTTTTCCACCATTATCAAGGGCATGAAACTGTAGATACTAAGCTTGCCAGACTTAGTGTTTCTTCCACATCATCCAACTCCTTCTTCTCCACCAATTTACTCCACTCTCTTCTGTCCTCCCACAGCTTTACTCTTGCCACATGCTCCCACACTTCATTCCGTTTTCCAACGTCTTCTTGAATTAATCTTTCCCATTTTTCTCTTGGCCTTCCTACTCTGCCGCTTCAAATTCTCATCTTGGAATCCTCTCTCTGCCCATCCTTTTCATATGTCCAAACCATCTTAGACGTTCTCTTCCTAGCTTAAATTTCAATCTCTCCAATCCCAGTTCTTTCCTTATTTCATTACTTCTTATCTTGTCCATCTTTGTAACTCCCTTTATACTTCTTAAAAACTTCATTTCTGCTGCTTCCAGCTGACTCTCTTCTTTTGTTCCCACTGCCCATGTTACTGCCCCATATGTTAATATAGGTACAAAATATGCCTTATACAGCAAAATTTTACATTTTTGTGGGAACAACTCATTCCATAGTAACTTTCTCACCAATTGATAAAACCCCTCTGCTTTTTGCACTCTAGATGACACTTCCCTACACACTTTTGCATCTTTTGTCAATATACTTCCCAAATATTTAAATTCTTCTTTTTCTTCTAAGACTTCTCCACGTAGTACAATATTTTCTATGTCTCTAGGCCTGCCCTTTGTCTTCTTTTGCATACGCAAACATTCACTCTTTTCTGATTGATTTTAGACCAAACTCTGTAGTAACTTCGTTCCATCTGTCCACCTTCTCCTGCACTTCTCTGGCACTCTCACCCCAAATCAACACATCGTCCGCAAACACTAATGTTCTTGTGTCCCTTCCATCTGTATTTGGTTCCACTCTTCTTATAATTTCATCCATGACCACAGTAAAGAAGTGTTGGAGATAACACACTACCTTGTCGCAAGCCCTCATTCACTTGAAACCATTCTGACCTACCCATATCTGTCTGTACACAACTTTCACTCCTTTGATATGTACTTTGTATCCTGTCTATTAAACCTCTTCCCACTCCTTTTATCTCTAGACACTCCCATACTTTCTCTCTAGGCAGGCGATCGTATGCCTTCTCCAGATCCAAAAACACAATGTGCATTTCTTTCCCATTTTGCCATCTCCCCTCCATTGTCTGTCTTATAGCAAATATGGGATCAATAGTAGACCGTCCACTTCTGAACCCATATTGTTCTTCTCTTAGATCTGTGTCATATACCTCCTTCAGTCTTAGTTCTATAACTTTCTCATAAATTTTTGCACACTGACACATTAATGTCACCCCTCTATAATTTTCACATTTCTTACGGTCACCTTTCTTAAACAGCGGTACAATTATACCTCTTTTCCAATCTTCCGGTACCTTCTTTTGTTTCCACGCAGCACTTATTACTCGAAATAACCATCTTCTTCCTTCCACACCTGATGCTTTGATCATTTCCACAGAAATGTCATCCACTCCGGAGCTCTACCATTCTTCATGGCTCCTAACGCCCGAGCCACCTCTTGTTCTGTTACCTCGTCTTCTTCATTTTCTCCACTTGCCTCTTTCTCTTTCTCTGCATTTAAATTTTCACTAACCTGTACATTTAGCAGATTCTTGAAATATTTCCTCCACATTTCTTGTATTTCCTGTGGGTTGTTTGTAACTTGGCCATTTTTCATTTACCATGAGCTTTTGTTCTTCCCTTTCTTGTCTTTTTGTCTTTACTAGTCCGTACATAATTTTCTTATTTCCCTGGAAGTCATCTTCTAATTTACCAGCAAATTCTTCCATTGCTTTGTCTTTCTCCTCCTTCACAATTTGTTTCACATCGGTTTTTCGCCTACGGTACTCGTACTCATTTTCTGTGGATTTGCACTTTTCATTCTTTTTCCAAGCTAGTTTCTTCTCCCGAACTGCATCTCGTACCCTCTCGTTCCACCATCGCGTTTCTTTCTCTTTCCTCCTTCCACTGACTCTTCCACACAGCTCTTCTGCACTTGACACAAAAACCTTCTTAAAGTTTGCCATTCTTCTTCTATTTCTCCCACTTCATTTGTAGGTGTTTGGTCACTAATTCTTGTCATAAACTCTTCTTGCACTATCGGAGATTGCAGTTTCCACACTTTTAGTCTTTTGTGCCGGTTCTTTATTCTCTTTTGTGTCTGTACCATCATTCTAAACTTCCCCAACACCAGCCTGTGGTCTCCATCCAATGATATTGATGGCATTACCCTCACATCCTCAAGGTTTCTCATTATTTCTTTCCTATACATAGATAGTCAATTACTGTCTCTGATCTGTCTTCACCATAGCCATATCTCGTTATTTGTTGGGTTCTACGTTTCTTGAACCAACTATTTCCTATAACTAATGAGTTTCTGGCACACATTTCTAACAATTTCTCTCCATCTCTGTTTCTTGCATCTATCCCATGTCTGCCCATAACCTCTTCAAATCCTTTTCTATCTTTTCCTATTCTTGCATTAAAATCCCCCATTACTACAATAGTATTCGATGTCATAATTGCTTCTAATTTTGCCACAAACTCATCCTTCTCAACCACTGGTCTTCCTGTTTGAGGCGCATACACCTGAATGAATTCGATTGTCATGCTGTCATCGCACAAGATGTACATCTGTATCATTCTATCACTATGGCTTTTCACAATTAAGTAATTAATTTAATTAATCAATTCATAGTTTAATACTCAAAACTCAGTCTGGAGCCAGTGATTTTCGAAATTCTTATTACAAAATCTTTAAGATTGATATCAACAAGTCAAATGATGCATTTTGCTACGTCACACAACAATAACGTGTTTCTGTAACTTTTCAATTAAGAAAATTTGTTAATTTGTGTAAAATCTATTGTAAATACTATTATTGAAAATTGATCTCTTATTAATTATAGTTACCAGCTCTTTTGTTAGCACTGTGTTATCATTGGTTAGAAGAAATTTTACTTTAAAGTTGATCTTTTGGTTCAAAAACTAAAAATCACAAAATCAACATATTTAACTATAACATAAATAAATATTTCAATATTTTTTTTATTGTATTTTTTTCTTAATGTTGGTGACAATTGCTTTCATTTGATACCAAACATGACAAATTTACCTTCACTTTAATATTTTTGGACACAATTAAGTAATTAATTTGATTAATCAATTCATAGTTAAATACTCAAAACTCAGCCTGGAGCCAGTGATTTTCGAAAATATTATAAAAAAAACTTTAAGATTGATATAAACAAGTCAAATGATGCATTTTGCTACGTCACACAACATGTTTCTGTAACTTTTCAATTTAAGAAAAATTGTTAATTTGTGTAAAATATATTGTAATTACTATTATTGAAAATTGAAAAATGAAACAATAATTATAGTAACCAGTTCTTTTGTGAACACTGTGATATCATTGGTTAGAAGAAATTTTACTTTAAAGTTGATCTTTTGGTTCAAAAACTAAAAAATCACAAAATCAACATATTTAACTATAACATGTATATATTTCAATATATATTTTCAATGTATTTTTTTCTTAATGTTGGTAAAAAATTCTTTCAATTGATACCAAACACTACAAATTTGTCTTCACTTTGAAAATTTAGGACTAAATTAACTAATTAATGTTAATTAATCAATTAATAGTTAAATACTTAACATTTAGCTTGGAGCCAGTTATTTTCGAATTTCTCATTACAAAAGCTTTAAGATTGCTAAATTTTTAAGTTGGTATCATATTTTATACCATAGTTAGACATATTTACGCCATATTGTTATTTGTGTTAAATATATTGTAATTACTGTTATTGAAAATTGAAAAATGATATATTAATTATAGTTACCAGCTCTTTTGTGAACACTGTGATATCATTGGTAAGGAGAAATTTTACTTTAACGTTGATCTTTTGGTTCAAAAACTAAAAAATCAGAAAAATCAACATTTTTAACTATAACTTATGTATATTTCAATATATTTTTTCAATGTATTTTTTTTCTTTTTAAAGGTGAAAAATGCTCTTAATTAATACCAAACATGACTAATTTATTGCCACTTTGAAACTCGTGTCACATAATTAACCAATTAATATTAATTAATTAATTATTAGTTAAATAGTAAGACCCCATCGTGGAGCCAGTTATTTTCAAATTTCTCATTACAAAATCTACATAATTGCAAATTTTTATGCTGGTATCACATTTTGCACTATAGTTGTGTTTTAGAAGACACCTTGATCCCACTATGTAGGTCTAAGTTGCCATGCAAGTATTCTAGGAATGCACCCCGACCAGGTCACAATAGTAGGTCTACATTTTACTTGGTGCTACTCGGAGAACGTAACCCCCCTCTCCCCTCCTACAAATGAGCCTACGTACCTCCATGGACACAGAAATCACACTTGTGCTTGTCAAGAGTCTCTAGCGTGGTAACATAGGGAGCTCCTTCCACGACTTCATCCACCCACTTAATAGCACGAACCATTTTGTATCTGTTCAACAAAAATACCACACGAGTATTAGGCCTACATTACAAATGGAGGTAGGTAGGCCTAATTAGAAGCTGTGGCTGCTATGCTACGGTGGAGGTGATGGTGAGAATACTCGAGCCACCACACACAAAAAACATTTATTTTATTTTATTGTAAGAGAATGCAATGCAGGTAAACAGCAATAGCATGCATAGGCCTACCCTGCTATAAACAATCACACACACACACACACTTACCTCTCATCTTCTGTGAAAACAGGAGGCCCCTTGTGTTTACTGATTTCTGCATCCGTGTGTACACCAACAATCAGATAGCCGCCAAGTGCTTTAGCTTGCCGCAAAGAATTTGCATGCCCAAAATGCACCATATCGTAACTGAAATGTTTGAAGAAGAAATAAGTGAACTAAATAATAGTTAGAGAACATTTTCAGATCTGTATCATTTAAATCGTTTTGACTTGACTTGAAGTCAAAACTGTTTCCAAACTGCATGTAAACGTAGTACCGGTACGTACAGTAGGCCTACCCAATTGATACGTCGTACCAAACCATCAAAGTAAATCAATGCTAAAAGTGGCAACACTTGCCCCAGTTGACCATACCCTAATTGTAGGCTAGGCCTACGTTGGATGAATGGGATTGGGAGGCGACTTGCTGTCAGGTTAAAGGTCTGGCTACTAGCTAGGCTAACGTAAGATCTGATGTGCTAAACGCTATTGGTTGAAATGGTAGATTTGAAGTAGGCTTACGAATATATAATAGGGACCAAAGGGAATATTAAACAAACACACTTAACCGGTGGAGCCTACTTTGTTACCATGCAAGTTTGAAATCGATTTCAAAATGTTTCGAGTTTCAAAACTGCGATGCCTATGGATAAACCAGGCAGGAATGAGGGTACTCCTTCGGTTGGGGGAGGGGGTCCAAATGCTTTTTGCAATGTTTTGCGTGAAGCGCGTTGGTATTAAATGAAATATAGGCCATAGATCTAGCTTGAGTAGGTTCTACATATTGTAAAACATACGCGCTTCGACCCCCCCCCCCCTCCCCCTAACCTATGATTCCCAACAAAACATCGTAAAAGCTTCTGGACACCCCCACCCCCCCCCCCCCCCCCCCGCCCAACCAAAGGAGTTCCGGGATGAGGAGAGAAAGCCAAGGAGAGGAGCAGGAGTTTTAGCAATGATGAGGATTGATGCAACAGGGAATTCTAGAAGAGGAGGATGGGAAACCTGGAAGAAGATGAAAATCTAAAAGAATGGGATAAAAAAGCCTGCCACCGACTACTCAGTCACCTGCAGGAGAAGAAGAAACAACAACAAAGTTCTACTTAATAAGTAGTTACATAATAATATGTTACATCTAGGCAATGAAATTAGAAATATTCTTCTTTAGTAAACAGTGTAATTTGTTCAAAATATTGTGCTGTCTACCTACCGGGAAATAAGTGAACTAAATAATAGTTTGAAAAAGTTGTCAGATCTGTAGGTATCATGTAAACACTAAACACACCATCGTTTTGACTTGACCAACTTTTTCCAAACTGCAGTGATTGTCATACAGATGGTAAATCTCTAGTACTATAACATCACACTTTTTATTTGCGGGAACGTTCGCCAACAGTCAGTTAACATTTTTTAGGTTATGTCAGATCAATAACAATTTTTGCACGACAGGCACAGGCGGGCCATCGTTCATGACAAAGCCGTATCTGTAAAAGCTAGGGGAATAATAATGTGTACCTAAAACTAGCTAGAATAGGCGTGCTACTTTGTTCCGAGTAGTGCTCTGCAGGCTAGGCCTAGGCTAGCCTAGGGAAATAGGTGTGGTTACCCTTGACGTACAGTTCCGTCTAGGATGAATTACGTAAGCGAAATGAAAAATATGAATTAAAGTTTAACTGACCATCCATCACACCATACTCGAACATCCTTGTTTGCTGAATTGTCCGACATAATTCTATCCGTTTATCAAATCCAATCGGATGAGTTTTTAAGGGGCGAGGTTCTAGAAGCAAAAGGAACGCAACGTGCAAGAGAAACAGAAGAGAAGTCGATGTCAAATGACAGAAGAAAAATTCCCATAAAATTCCGATTTCCAGTGTGACCAACCCATGCATAGAATACTAATAACCCATATAACCAACTGTGGAACCAAACAATTGGCGCCTCGTTTGTGCATGACTAATCTTTGGTTTGTGTAACAAAACTTAAATTATTTTCATTTTACACCCCAAATAAAACCGGAATTTAAAATAATACATGTATAAACATGGGAAATGACATAGTTAAGTAGGTCCAATGTAGGATGCTAATAAAACTGAACTGAACTGAATTGATAAAGGGACCGCTTTAAAGAAATTTTGGCCTAATCACGCTCCCGCACCTTGAAAATCAGTTAATTATGTTGGTAGATAGCATAGACATCCTATATAATTGGCCTACTATAGGGGTTAAATATCAATGGTAGATAGATAGATAGATAGATTTATTTGCGTAATGTATACTCTTAAAATATGAGTTGACTTTATTTAATGGGAAGAAAAATGAAAATATAATATAAAATTACATCCTGTGTTAAAAATAGTTATCACAATTTTATTTAAAACACATAATATCTATCTATTTAAAGTTAGTAGTACAACTTTGTTTTTTTAAACAAAGCACACAGAATAATAAAAATTAATTAATTTACATTTTTTTACAAATTACGTTTAACAATAAGTAAAATTACAATATATCTTGACAGGATATTTCCTTGCATGGTTGAGGTCGAGGCTACAATCAAGAAATGTACTGCAATAAAGTTGTTTTTTACTATTTTTTTAATAAAAGAAGATAAAAAACACAAACACTCTTCTTTACTATCTACATTTTGAACAATATTTTCTCACAATCTGAAATATTTAAAATCATACTTTTTAGGTTTTTTTACACAATCACATACATGTACACACAATCAATAAATGTACTGCAATAAAGTTGTTTTTTACTATTTTTTTAATATACCGGTAGTAGTTACAAGATAAAACAACACATAGGTACACTCTTCTTTACTATCTACATTTTGAGCAATATTTTCCCACAATCTTACGGTACATTTTAGTTTTGCACTTTCACAAGTAGATCAGTTACGTACCGGTACCGTAGTAGTTTATAAATTCATGAAGAGCCCACAGTCACAGCCAACATAACACTAAAATTACTTTTGTAATATTTTATTTATCAGTAACTCATTCAGACATTTCTCATAAGAGTTACTTAAACTTAATTTCACTTTTGTAATTAACAACAAACTGTAAATAATATAATAGTACATCTCTACATCATTAACGTGATTAATCACAATAATAATACTAAATGCAATACAATTATTTTTGATTTGATATATATTTTTTTTTACAGCCTGTCTGCTTAGTACTTTTAAAACACTATTTAATAGTGTTTAACTTTAAACATTTGGGGTCGTGCTTGATATAAAAGTAAGAGTGATTTTTAAGATGGTTAAAGATAAAATCTTTGAAAGTATTCTTGTACAAGTTCAGTATTCGTAGTAGGTACACTAATCTTTGGCATCGGCCACTCCACCGACAGTGATAGCGAACGTAGCCTCACTCTCGGGCATGTCAGGACTGTCGTAGATCTTGGCAATCCGGTTCTCGCCTCTACCTTTGCGCAGAGATATGCGAGTTGTAGATGCATGGGCGATAATGTTGCCACCAATCGGTTTCTTTGGATCTGCCTGAAAATAATAATATGAATGACATGAAAATATCTTTATGTATGTGGTAGTACTCTTCTTCAAAGGGGGATACGTATTTCATCCATCTATGTTAAACATACATACAGTTCATCTAGACTCTGAGAAAATTTGGGTTAATTAATACTTCATTGTTGTAGCTTTATTCCATAACATAATATTGCTTTTGATGCCCATTGATTGATTTTTAAATAAAAAAATATGAATCGTTTATACTAGCAACAAATACAATATGTTTGTTGTGAAGTTTCCATAAATAATTGTAAAAACTTGATTTGCAGTAGCATTAAGCTTAAGGCTGAGTGTCGTCCGTTCTACCGTTCCAAACCATTCTATGGTTATATTATTTTTTACTGGTCATTAATCAATTGTTACACATTTTTAAGAAATGGCACTACCTCAAGAATTTTCTGCTCTTTCTTGTTAAATAAATATTTTTTGTGTAAATCATATGGTAATTTTCTTTTTTGTTACTTTTAAAACGTTGAATATGCATTTCTTGAATTGAGAACACATTTTTAAAAGTAACAAAAGAAAATTATATGTTTTACACAAAAAATATTTATTTCAGAAGAAAGAGCAGAAATTTTTCGAGGTAGTGCTATATCATAAAAATGTGTGACAATTGATTAATGACCAGAAACAAATAATATGTACCGTGGAATGTGTTTTGGTCGTAGAACGGGAGACACCCAGCCTTAGCCCAATACACTAGTGAATTTTGAATTTTGAAAATTAAAATACAAAGTTTATATCAGATTTATCAAAACAAAGTTAACCATAATGTTCAAAAAAAAAATTCAAGCATGGCACAACCTTATCCCTAATCACTAATTTTTGCCCCTAATTCACAATTCAAACATCAATGATTCAATCCTTAAAAAAATATAATTGATGGTCATTTAATTATACCAAGACTACTTGGCACATACACATAAACACGCACATAAATAAACCAATTATGTACATACCATTTCTAGTTATGGAGGACTATCAATAACCTACTTGGAAGGTCAGCGTAGCTCCTGGGTCCGAAGTGACCTGGTTGGTGATAAAGATGGCCACGTTGTATTCCTCTGATATCTTCTGCAGTCGCGACATCATCTGCGCAAGTTTCTGCTGTCGGTCTGCGAGCTCTCCGCGGCCGCTGAAGTCCACGCGGAACAACGCCATCACGGAGTCTACGATCAACAACTTGAACACTCCCGGCTCCTCGTGGAACTTTGCCGCAACGTAGTCGAGCAACTCGAACTGATTCTCGCTGGTGTAGGCGCGAGCATACAGGACGTTGTCGAGAACGGATACAGGGTCGAGGCCGAAACGTTCCGAGATCTGTCTCAGGCGGTCCGGGCGGCTGAGCGAGAGTCAAGGGACCTTCTATAGATTTTTTATTTTATTTGATTTATTTGACTTAGAAATTATTTATTTTATCTATTTTAATATAATTTAACACTAAATAAAAACACCAAGTGAATAAGAACCACAGTCATACATTAAAAACACTAACTAAAAAAGTGTTCATTTTCTAGAGCACTCGGCTCTCTTACTCAGACTCCTCAGGTGTTATTTAGTAAATCAAATTTATAAAACTGAATATTTAATTAAATATAATTTTCCTTTATAAAATATTATTATTATGTTGTCTAAGTGTACAGTACATGATTAGTCAGGCATAAATGTAATCTGATTTGCCAAAAAAAACAATAAACAAAAATAAACAGTGTGGTGTCTAAATAAATTCATAAATCAGATCTGTTTTTTATATTTCTTATTAATACAATTCAATTACATATTAACAAGATTAACAAGAAGAACAAGACAAGGCATTTAACTGCATAAGACAAGAAAAACTAACAAAGTATGCCTACCTAGGGACCTAGCCTACTATGTGGTGACTGAATTATATTTATTAAATTGATTTAAATTTGTAGCCTAATGTTTGTAAAATAAGGCTTAAGTTAAATGTTTGATAAAACCGAAAAATGTTGGATTGAATGAATATTAAATTGAATTGACTCATTATAATTGGAAATTAGCAAGGACTAAAAACAGATTTCCCAACCTAAAACCCACAGGGCAAACCAAGAAACTCCTTTTTTTGCAGGACAAGGGTATTTAAATTTAAACGTTAAGGTTAAATTAAATTATCCCACCCATATGGCTGGTATGCACTAGAATTATTAGAAAACATTCAATCATACATCTAATAAATATCTCATTAACAATTGATTATGTTCTGCCAAGTGCCAATAGTTCTCCTACACATCTTATCTTAAAATATAAAATAGGTAGCCTACCGGTACTGTTAAAACTAAAAAAGGATACAAAGTATTTTCGGTATCTATAAAGATGACTTTTCCTCCCGAGTAGCCACTCTGGTTTGGCATTTGAGCAGCAACGCATAATGTATGCGACAGTTGAGTTTTGCCGGTACGAAACTCTCCAAAAGCTTCCGTTATAGCCATCGATTCAATTCCACCACCAAGAAGTTTGCTATGGGGAGAAAGATGAAAATGTTCTAAATCAAGATGTTATTTATGAACTTATCTAGATCAAAAAGGCAGCGAGTATAATTATTTTCCTGACAAACACAAGTTAGGTATGTATTTTTATACGTGTATTTATATGCGTATATTTATATATTTATATATATATATAATTTATTATTTTTTTTATTTATTTGCTTTATGCACATTTTTATAAACAATTGAACAAATTTGATTTTTTTGAATGAAGGCTATTATTTGAAAATTGTGTAATTTTTGAGAAAGAGATTTAGTTAGGCTAAATAAAAAAAAAATACAAAGCCATATAGTAGTAAATATATTTAGAAGACACACAAGGGTTGACTGATGTCACCAGTAAATAAAAGTAAATGCTTATTTTTTCTACAATGTTTTGTATAGTTTTTTCAGTGTTGTCAAAGTCGACTTTAACTAGTCACTATACTATTAGTAGGAGTCTGCTCCCAGTCGATTTATGTGGGTAGGGCTGGGGGGGGGGGCTTAGCTTGTAGGCAAAGCACAATTTAGAAATTTGTTAAACCAGAAATTTCAATTGTTTGTAGCATATACATAATAATTTTGTATTTATTAATTTTTTTAAATAATAACATTAAATAATATCATTATGTCCTAGTTTTAGTCTATGCATAAAGGAAGACTGACTTAAAACCAATAGTGTTTATATGCAACAAGTAAAATTGATAAATATTGTAAACAAACTCAACGTATTTTTTCCTTGATAACAGAACCAAATATTTTCTTTCTTGGGCCTTTGGTATTGGATTGGGTATGGAAATTTAAAAATTAAATTATGAGTCATATGAGTAAATAAAGGATAAAATTAACTTACTCCAACTCTTCGCTACCAGTACTCAGCCGAAACACATCCTTGCGACGTTCGCTTACTTCCAAGGCGGTGAGAAACCCAATGGTCGACAGTTTCGAGCAAGCCTCCTTGATCTTGTCTACCTTAGCTTCTGAAAGTCCCTTTATAGCACACAGCCGTTTACGTGTCGTCATCTGAATCCCTTTAATGGTGCAGATGCCACAGGATTTCAACTTCTTTATGTCAGCCACATTCTGAAAGGAAAACCGATACTATGCACAATGTCACAAATTTCTACATGGCCCATGGCCCACAGGTAACATTTTATCAACATCACATCTCTAAAGACATTTAAAATATTGGTAACCACAGAGTTAATTCTAGCCTACAAGGTTTTTTAAAATCTCAGTTTATGTCTTGCATTATTATTTTAGATATTTTATTCAATATTGTACTAGGTTTTATTTTATGTATATGAATATATTTTATGTACAGTGCTTAGCGATTTGTATTGTTTAAAACGTCTCATATTAATGCACCAAGGCTATTCGAGACGATGAGATAGTGATAGATGAGGTGAGGATGAAGGGTGAAGGGAGGAGGGGAAACCCGGTACCAGCACATAGTCAACTCCTTTAGAAAAGTACCAAGGATACCAACAGCTTATAAACCTAAAGAATCAGATGTAGCATGCCTACTATGAAACATTTAACATATGTCAACAATACTTTAATTTTTGGCACTTTTGCCCAATTTAAATTCGTTTATTCTGTAGATGAAGTGGACACTTATTTATTGGAAACATTATCAATTTATAATATGATTCCTCCACGACAGCGGGGATAAAATTTTTGATCAAATGTTGTTAATTCCTGGAGTCTACGGCCATGGGATGGGACATGGGCTAAACAATGGTTGTATAGGGCTAAACCTAGCCCGCATAAGGTATGCGGGGAGTGACTTGGTTTTTATTTTGTTTTACAGGTATGACCTAAATAATTTGCCCTGCCATTATATGGCATTATATGGGGGTAGGCTACTCCAAAGGTTATGTATGCCATGCCACTGGCTATAGACCATCGAACAAATATGCATAACACAAATTGCTACAATGTTTAGAACTGGGCTCTGGGTTGATGGTGGACCATCCTAGGTACTCTTGCAAGAACATAAGGATCGGCTGGGCTACAGTTATCTAGGCTCTAGGCCAGTGTAGCTCAGGCTTAGAGGGATAGTTCCACTGCCATATTATGTGATATGATTGCTATGATATTACAAATGTATACCATGAAAAACTGATCAATAAACTGAACTGAACTGAATGATACTAGGGTCAGCAGCAAACTAATTGAAGCCCAAGGTGCATTTTTATCAACACAATATCAGTTCAGTTCAGTTCACCAATTTTTTTATTTGCATGTTATGTTATTAATTATTACAGGTTAACAGCAATTTTTTTGGAAACTTTGACGAATGTGGGCAATTTATACAAAAAGTGACATAAAAGAACAAAATGGTGAAAGACAAAGAATAGATTAAATATGATGATTAATGATGAGCGATGAAAAAGAATATAAGTATATAATATATATATTATTATTTATAGTCCCTAGTAGTTTGATTCCTTTGATTCATCAAATGAATTCGGTAGGGCCTAGGTAGGACAGAGACCTAGAATCCTGGCCTAGACCTTGCCGCTGCTGCTATAAGCTAGCTTACCACACCATGGCTCTGGAGCATATCAACATCTTGGAAAAAGTTCACATCCTCATCCACTTCATAAACATCATCTTCTGCAACAACTTGGTCTTCCATTATCGATATTACGATATGTTTGAGAAATTTAAATTAGTGGAAATTCGCTCAACACTTATGTTTTAACGACAAACTACAGACGAAGAAGGTTAGCCTACAGTACATCTACGTTTATTCGAAAATAGCGGTACTATTTTCATCCGCGAGCAGCACTGCGTTCAATCGATTCTCGACCACTCACAATTCGACTTTCGAGAAGTCGAATCGAAGATCGAAAATCGGTTTTGCCGCTTCGTGAAAAGCGTCGCCATTCCGTCGAAACCACGTTTTGTCAACGATTTGAGTGCCGACTATTTTTCCTCCGTGACGCGAAGTTATTTCGCAGAGAGGCTTAAAGTATACTGATTTTCAACTACGATAAAGTTTCAATTCACCGTTGACGATGGTACGTATATGATCAGTTTAAATAAAGTTGTATCTTTAATTCTGTAATTGGCTGACCCGGTCACACACGTGGTCGTGTTTATGCTTACAGCCTAGCGGCCCTAGATTTTGACTTTCTAGGCCTCCCCGTGTTGAATTTCTATGAGTGCAAGATTATAGGGTCTAGCGCTAGCCTAAGCATATAAAGGGTGTAATTTTTGTAATGAGCGAGTAGACTAAAGGTGGGATTTCAGTTGGGGATGGCGCGGCGCGGCGAGGCGCAGCGAGGCGGGGATGTTTACCTTTTTCGATTTCACCTGTGGATACCCATGGCGGTGCCATCCGCGGATTTCCCAAATATTCCTACCTTTTATTTTAATCAACACATAACTTATTACATGGGAAAAGCTAATTTTTAAATTACTTTGCATAATTTAAAACATATAACATAACATTCCTTTTGAATCAAGTCTTTCTGTATGAGAATCACTTCATTCGGGACAAATGTCATGGATTTAGGTTATGTTGTTCACTTCTTACACATCAGATTTCCTGAATTCCTATTGGCGGATCCGCGGACCGTAGGATATCGTCGGACAAAATATTGAATATTTTCAAAGTCACGGATCTGAATCCACCGAATCCTCGGATTCAGAAATGGAGCCCGCTGATTGGCTGAAAACTAGATCCGCGCCACGCCACGCCGCGCGATCCGCAACTGAAATCCCACCTTGATACACCGGGAAAACCGTGTCAAAATGGTAGGCCCTAGCCTAGCCTCCTAGGCCCTACTACCCTCTACTGGGCCTCCTTCGGATGGGGGGGACCAAAAGCTTTTTACTACAGTTCTGTACAGGGAATCGTAGGTTAGGCTAGAGGGAGAGGCGCAAAGCGCGTATGTTTTACAATATGTAGGGCCTACTTGGTACTGTATTATATTCAGACCTGGGTAGTAACGTAACGGAAGTAACGCGTTACTGTAACGAAATTACTTTTTTCAGTAACGAGCCAGTAATTTAATTACAATTTTCTCAATGTAACGGAAGAGTAATTTCACTACTTTTATCATTGTAATTTGGCGTTAGTAATGCGTTACCTTTGCCGCGCGGCCCGCGCCTTTGTGTATCAAATATCAGTCAGTCACAGTGCCAGTGCGCCTGCTGCCTTATTATACGTATAGCCCGCTTGAACAAATGTGCATGTGCATGCAGCATTTCCGACATTTCGTAGGTCTGATCGAGAGATTTCGAGTCCCGAGTTTTTATTTCAGAACCTAGCCATGTTTATTATTGGTACTTCCGCCTATGACGAGCGCCATTGACGACGTAATTATCTACTTGACATCGAACATTCAAGTTTTTGTCAAATAAATCAATAGTCGAATTGTTACACTGTAGTTTGTAGTTACAACATTTCGCCGATAGATGTCACCCGCGTAATCAATAACTTAATATACATCTATACGTTCTATCTACAATATCTCTGTGATAGGCCTCCGCTGGTTTTTAAGTGTGGGCGTGGATAACACCCTGTCTGAGACCGGTCATTGGCAGACAAAGCACTTGCGTCATACTCATCCGCACGTCAGATACATTTTAAATTAAAAAGTAATTTTTGAAAGTAATTTCACAAGTTTTTTTTAAAAAAAAATTTCATTACTTTCTTGGAAAAGCAACTAAATAGTAATTTAGTTAGGTACATTTTGGCTGAAGTAATGAGTAATGTAATTTCATTACTTTTCAAAAGTAACTTACCCAGGTCTGATTATATTTCATTGAACACCAACGCGCGCTTCATGCGAAACATAGCAAAAAGCATTTGGACCCCCCTCCCCCCAACCAAAGGAGTAGGCCTACCAGCCTTTTGTAGGTTTAGGCTCCAAATTCAATGATTTAGGGGGCTAGGCAAGGCTCTAGGCAGAGGCCCTAGGTAAAAGGCAAAAGGACTTGGCGCAAGCTAGGCACCTAGGTACATGGATGCCAAGCCCTACGCCTAGCCTAGACTGCCTCAAATCTTCTCTGTCGATCAGTGGCAAGGCCTCCTCTTGAGCCTTTCTTCTGGTTACATACTTTACTTTTATCAAATACCTTTGTAAGATTGCATTGCTTTCGTATGCCTTGGCTAGGTACTCATCCTAACATTAGTATATGACGGGCAGTGCCCACACTACTAGTAGGCTTAGGGCCTGGGCACCTTGGTAGCCTCTTTTAAGTATATGGCAGGCTTAGGCCTAGCCTATGTGACAGGTCTACAAGGCAAATGTGAAGAACCACTTGGCATCCAATTTGCCACCAATTGCACTTCGTGCCTACACCCCGCACTTTGTGTGATTGGTCTAGCCTGACATATAATTATTAATTATATAGGTATTATCATTATTATTATTATAAGCTATAGGCAGAACCTAGCTCTGTTGATCTAACTCCGTTCAATTTGTATGCCTATGCAGAGCACAGTGCACATCCCGCTCGGCGGTATAGGCCTACTAGGCCTAGGCTCGAGTTTTCCTGAAAAGCCTTACCGGTATAACTTTTCTTTCACATTCTTTTGGTGAGCATGTCGCTTGGTGTTCACCCCATGAATCACTTATGTTAGCCTGGCAAGAGAGACTTTTTAGAGTGTACCACGCTCTTGGACCTATCATCTGGGCCTGGCACATATGACGGTATTGTATTGTACTAGCTTGCATGTTTCTCAATCGGCAGCTTCACAAAGTAGAAGTACCGGTATTTTATATTATTTTGGCTAGGCCTAGTTATTTGCTTATTGTAGGCCTATAGATTTACTTGAACGGGCCTATTTCCGTTGCTCAAATTGCAGTGTAATTCGTTGCGGCTCGAACAAAAAACATTTCTCAGCTCTCTCCGCTCTTGTTTCATGCCCATCCCTGGCATCAAAGCACTTTCAACAAGTGATTCTCCATCCAAGCAACAACGCTACTCCCACTGTCTAGGTAGCTGGGGGTCATGAAAGATGGCATACCCCCACCTTCAGTCTACTATCTCTCTCTTCCCCGTCCTCTCACAACATAAGATGAAATGACCTCTAGGTGACAGTTTTCTCCCAAGTATAATATCTTTCCAATGTCTAGCGACCTCTATACCTCGATAATTTATCATTTCAGACTGAAGAAGTGAATCCCAAAGCCTACCCCCTGGCAGATGCTACCCTGACAACAAAGATATTGAATCTGGTACAACAAGCAATGAACTACAAGCAACTGCGGAAGGGTGCCAATGAAGCCACTAAAACGTTGAATCGTGGTTTATCCGAATTTATTGTGATGTCTGCTGATGCAGAACCTCTCGAGATTTTGCTGCATTTGCCGTTACTCTGCGAAGACAAGAACGTTCCGTACGTTTTCGTGCGTTCGAAGCAAGCTCTCGGCCGAGCGTGTGGCGTTTCTCGTCCAGTAGTAGCGTGCTCTGTTACTGTCAACGAGGGGTCACAGTTGAAGCCACAGATCCAGTCGATTCAACTTGAGATTGAGAAGTTACTTGTTTAAAAAACATTTCTCAGTGTTTACTCAATGGGGTTTACAATTAAAAGTTCTACATGGAGTCAGTCTTTAAGCCCTATACTTAACACAAACATTAATCTCAAGCTGCAAGGCAACTCAAAAGTTCAAATGTTTACTATTACTTAACATCAATGCTCACCCATAATTGGCTTGATTTAAAGATGCACACCGTTGACAGCTTTTGAAAGTGGTTTTGGCAAATTTACTTTGTGAATGCATGACATTCCAAGTTTCAACTATAATCTTTAAAATTTGTTTCAGCAAACATTAGGCCTACTTTTGAGAGGGTCTAATACTGGAAAGAATACTTTCAGAGTGTTAGTAGGTACCTACTTGGACTACTGGGACCCCCCCCCCCCATTTCCATCCCAACAGTCCAGGGTTCAAATCTTATTTGCTTAAGAGGTTTTTCAACATTGTAAATACTATATTGCACTTCAAACCAGGCATGCTACAATTTAAGTTAGTAAGCTTAGATTTACTATTGTAATTTTCTTGATCGTACCCATGCATCAAACGACCATGGTACATTCGAGAAGCATCGTAGGCCTGTATAAAAGGCTAACGCGTTCAAGAAGAGCTGAAAGGAAATGCCGGTGCTCAACGAAAATGTCTGAGCTCCATAGTAGATACTTCCATCAACATGGATCGTCTCGATTAGCCAAAGTGCATAAATATGAGACGTTAAGCAATATCCAATCAATCAATCAATCATCAACATGGAAACCTCTGAAACCACTTTGCCCGTGTGCAGTAATAAAAGTTTATTGTGGGTGGGCCCTAATTTTTGCGTCATGACCTTGGTCTCCTGTAGGGCTTACCTACCACCATGGCCAACAAAATTATAAACTGAGTGAAAGATCATAAAGCAAGATTGTCTTGCAGAGTAATTTTGCCTGGAATTGGTTACCTACTTGTTAAGTTGTTATACCTAGGCCTGTGTGACCTACCACTAGCTCGATAGTCCAACGAGTCTAGACAACTCCCGAGGTGAATGATATCAAGTTGTTCACTAATACTATTTTAATCTAAAAAGATATGGATTGTATTTAATTTAATGTTTTCAATTTCACCTTTTAAGAAGAATACTAATTTATTCTTGAGATAAAGTGGCACTGTATCTTCCAGTACAGATGTACAAACTCACTGTCAAGTTTCAACACCTACTAATTCATAATTGCATGATTTCACACCCATTGCTAGGGCTAATATTACCACAAACAATTATTGTGGTTTCCCTGGTCTGGTTCACATTTTGTTTTCATTATGACAAAATTTCAACTTATCAAATAAAGAGTAGGGTAGGCCTACATCAATGGTCTGTCTATCTTATCAATATTAATTTGTAACCCAAGCTATGCAAATGTGAGACATTTTTATTACATGACCCGAACTGTTATTGACAATTTATCAATTTCCCAATTAAATGCCAAGTATTTTGGCAGTACTATTTTCTTGTAGATTTTAGTTGTATTTTGTCCTGTATTGATTGACACCTTTTTATATTCACAGTTTGTCGATACCGGTACTTGCCAGCGTGCAATAAGGATATTTGTTTGTGTTATAAAATAAAATAATATTCTAACGTCAAGCATTTGTTATCAATTACACCTACTAGACTAGTAACCTGCATATTATTTGGTATTTGTTTATTATAGGGACCCCCCCCCCCCGAAAAAAAAGGAAAGTAGGTTGGGGAGGAGGAGCATGAAGTGTGTTGCCGTGGTCAGCTAGGACCTCCCCCCCCCCCCTCCCCAATGCCACTAACCTACTTTTCTTTTTTGGGGGGGGGGGTATATTGTTCGGTTAGACTTAGATTAGATATCTCAGCAGGCGCCGAGATTTCTGAACTTGGAGCTATCTTTGTGGCTGAAGATGCAGCCAGATAACAATATCATTTGCTTAATGTTTATTATTTAATGGTATATATATGTGCAAACTGATTTTCAAACTGTGCATTTCAAATGATTAGCCTTTTTCAAAATATGTCTGTATGTGTGTGTGTGTAAGTTAGTACTCAGGTCATTGTTTTGGTGTAGCAGATGAATACCCCTTTAATAGAAAGCCAGCAAACCTTTGGTGTTATACCTGGACCTGCTTTTAATAAGAGGCGGCTCTACCATAAGGGCATTGGGGCATGTGCCCCTCCTACTCTTCCCGCCAACAATCACTCACATATACAAGTTGAAGACGTCGTGGTACACATTTACATAAAATCAAATAGTTTGTATTTTCAATGTGAGCGCGCGCGCGGTAAGGAAACAGCGAACAACGCTTGACTCGAGTGAGCCTTCTACGGGCTAGACGAAGTTGCGCCCAGGGTGCGCCTGCGCAGTCAGTTTTATTCGGAAATAGCCGAATCGTTGCCTCGCAATAAGCGTTGGAACTCCGGCAGGATGGGCATGATTTTAGTCGGCCCAGAGCTGTTGTAAGGAGAACATGTTACGCGCTGCTGCGTTGTGCGGGTAATCGAGGAATTCGCCGTGTCCAAAGAAAGAAGAGTACAACTTATTTACAGGCTCATTTGCATGTGCTGCTATTATCTTCTTTTACTTTAAGCAAGGTCGAAAAATATAGATAAATTACCAGTTTTAAATGATAACTGATTTGTGCCCAGGCCCGTATTAACCATTAGGCTAACTAGGCTCTAGCCCAGGGGCGCAACTTTGTTTCGCCCTAAAAAAATATTGAAAAATTTTTGTGTTATGAGTATAGTTCTCCCTTGCTCAAATAAATAAATAAATAAATAAATTTTATTTAGAGTCTACCCACTCAGTTATATAACTGATTTTCAGTGGGGGACTTTAAATCAAAGCGACCAAGCCAACCCTGCAGGCCCCGACGCAATCGACGAGTGAGCGATAACCAACCAAAGATCGATATTTTTAATAGGAAATATAGCAATCAGTGGTATGCAGTAAAGGCTGTCTTGGAGCTAAATATATGCCAAAAATTTTCGCCTCCGGCGGCTGGGGCTTCGCCCCAGACCCCTTGTAGCCCACGCAAGTCCATTCAAATATATTGTGCCCTACCTATTTTAAACCTCATGAGCCGCCACTGCTTTTAATGCAGTAGCAGCCTGGGTTCAAACATAATTTATGCAAGAGGTTTAACTTCTGGAATAGTCTTTTCAATCCATGAACATTCTGCAGTAAATAAATTAAATAAATCCGTATTTTGAGTCTACCTACTCAGTCACATAACTGATTTTCAGTGGGGGACCGGACAGTAAACCAAAGCGACCAAGCCAACCCTGTGGGCCCCGACGCAATCGACGAGTGAGCGATAAAATAACCAACCAAAGATCGATATTTTTTTAATATGAAATATAGCAATCAGTGGTATGGACAGTGCAAATATACACCAGAATCAGCAAGGCCGACTCAGAACAACTTTTAATTTATTATGTGCCTCGTTGTTAGGACGGCTCAAAAGTCACCGTTTACAAATTCCTAACACAAGAACTGATGGAGTGGACCCAAGTCCAAATCAGAAGTTAAAAAACTTCTGACTTTAGCAGGAATCGAACCCTGAACCTTCTGCATTGGAAACAGGTAGGCTAACCACAAGACCAACGTGCACACAAACGTACGTAGGCCTATTTATACCAATGGTGAGCTTGGGTGCCATCTCGCTCGGCAACAAAGTAGTAGGCTACAAATCAAAATGTGAAAATGATAAAATATTCCCCACTGTAAATTGGTTTCTAACGTGTATTTAGAAACCAGTGGGTCGACTGTTCCAAGTAAATTACATTTTTGGATGAGCGTAGCGAGCGAAGCGAAGATTCCATTTCACTACACTGGAGAAAAAAATCCGGAATGTTTTTTTTTTCTGTTTGTATTATTGTGTGTTTGTTAACACGATTCCGGCTAAACCGATACTCCAATTACGATGAAATTTTATGGATGCCTTTGAAATCTCTGAACTTAGAACTGCCACGTTTTTGAGCGCAATCGGAAAATTATTTCTTATGAAAATGGCAATTTTACGATTTTTTCGATTTTTAAAAAATTTCTTCGACTTATAACACCTACATGCTTAATCCGATTTTAATGATTTTTTCACTGAACCTTAATTTCATGAATTAAGATATTCGTGTGAAATTTGAGAACAATCGAAACATTATTTCTCATGAAAATCGAAATTTTACATGTTTTTTCTTTTTAAAACAATTCTTTGACTTATAACACCAACATGCTTTATCCTATTGTAATGATTTTTTCACAGAACCTTTTTTTTTATAAATTAATATATTCATGTAAAATTTGAGCGCAATCGAATAATTATTCCTTATGAAAATCGCAATTTTACGATTTTTTTCTTTTTTTAAATTACGATTTATAAAAAAATAAAAAATAAAGTTAATTTTTAATTTAATTTAATTCAATTTAAAATTTTTTTTCGACTTATGGCGTTTTCCATTGGCCGCACTCAGTTCGCACTAGTGCGCACTGGATTGCCCCTTGTCTTTTTATTTGTTCAGTTTTGTAATGTTATTCAAGTGGAGGTTGACAACAATCACATCTCTGCACTCGCCGAGTGCATGCCAATGGAAAACGCCATTAGTAATAATTTTTTCACAGAACAACATAAAATCCGCATAACACATGGAAGCTTAATGCACCAATTACGCTCATCCAACAACGCAGCGGGTCTGAAGCGTTTTCCTAGTAAACTAACTAGCATTTAAGCTCAAACGTTTCCGTCGTTTTGCAGCGTGCTGCATGTACATAATTAGACGAGGGAGCGCAGCGACTGAGTCTTACAACCCAGGTCTAGCGGAACAGCACTGATGATGATGTGTCTATGCGATCCCATGTATGGCCAAACGGTCAAACACATCGAGCTGAAATTTTAAACGGACATCTATGACCAGTTAGCTGAGAACTGCTAACAAAATGAGCAAAATCCGTTGTGATTCAAACCTACAAGAAATAATAAATTGAAAATAGACTGAAATGTGTATCATTTAATTTAACAACAATGCTTTTGTTCTTCAAAAAAAAAATCGATTCATTTTTTAATGTAGGCAAGGCCAAAGCCAAGGTGTATCGAAACTTGCAAGGTCAAGGTTACCCAAAATTCCGCTCTGAGAAACCTTGCAAACTTTACTCGTGTTTCGTACTAGCTATGTTTTCCGTAGTATTGTACATATTATGCATTTCAAATTAGTTCTTTAATTTTCCAGAAAAAATAAAATAATTCAGAAATAAAAATATCTATCCCGACCGTTGTTTGAGCCTGGGTCTCCCACATTCCGGGTATAAAGGCGCCTTAGCCGACTGCTGACTATAGACTAGGAAAAGGCCAAAAAGGCATTAGACGAGTGAGCGAGTCATGTGTTGAGTACCCGGGAACATTTGCATTTAAGTTGATTGATATACAAGGTATATATGATGGGGTTTTAAGTTTAGTTGGTATAAGGGTGCGTCAAAAGATCATAATGTGCCACTTTAGCGTACTCTAGCCTATGATAGGCTAGGAAGGAAAATCCCATGCTGGATCCTTAGGTATCAACATCTAACAAACTAATTTTAAAACATGTTGGTAAGTTCCTCAAATTCAAAGTTTTGTGTTTACACTTTATTTTAAACATGTGTTTACAAAATGTATAAAATACCCTAGGCTAGGACGTAGCCTAATAGTTAATGTTTAATAATTTTCAAAACCCAACATGGTTGAAGTATTTTGCATCAGGATTAATATTGTAATTTGTACAAATTAAATAGGCATTGCACATCCGCCCATTGCAATAGTGAACTATTATGGATCAATGTACCTGTTACTCTTTGGAAAAGAGACGTTTAGCAGTTATACACCAATTGTCGTGCCAACGTAGTTTTTGGAATAGATCTAGCTGTTTCTTGAATTTTGAAATGATCTCCTTTTGGACTTCGTTGGAAGGAAAGCCTCGAAACCACGTCTGAAGTTGGGATGAAAGCTGTTCAGCGTTGTCAAACTTGTAGCTATTTACCTCATGTTGAACAAGCTCGTTCAAGCTGAAAGCATGAGAACCAGAACTTAGCAGAATTTTATGTCAGATTAAATTACTAAATAAAACATGGCAGGGTGTCGATTTGTTTGATGTCACCAAATTGACTGACTCCAGAATTCCAGGCTGCAAATTTGGTTGACTGGCCACAAAAGATTAGGATTGGCAGTGAACAGTGATGGCAAATTATAATGCAGGTCCCGGGGGTTTCTTCCAAAAAATTTAAATTTATAACTTTGCATGTCTCTTTGGATTTGATTTTTTAGAGATTTTTGAAGGCAAATAAGGAAATTCTAGAAATATCAATTAACCCGATATTTCCTAGTTTTTTAAATTTACACTCTGTATAGTGTTAATGCAATAAAGTTCAACTGAGAATTGAACCTTGTGCTTTCAGGTCGGATCTCTTGATCACTCAACCGTCATGCACCGGTAGCTTTGAGTATGGAACCTTAGCTAGAGACGTGACGCCCATGTTAAATATTGTACCAACAATTTCTGTCTCACTCATCGAGTTCAACTCTGCACTGCTACGAGCGCTACGAGCGCCACAAGAGTTTCGCTAGCTCGTGGCCGCGCATGAAGTTAGTAAGTGCTCCCATAGAGGTCGCCCCACAATTTCAACGACGCATCCCCCACCTCACGGTCCACATCGTAACTACGTAGATGCGCCCGGCCGGAAGTGTGTCAACTCCACGAACTATCTCGAAAATATACATTTTGGGCAAATAAATTTCTTTGGTCCATTGTAGATATTACAAAGCAGGCTTGCGAAATAGTCATCAATGGAAATCTTTACAATACTGTAGACGTAATAGTATTAAATACAGTGATTTTTATGGTTGTTAAATTTGAACTCTTCATTACGCTCATTCCATTCATATGTTTTGTTACAAGTAATAAACATGTTTTTAAGGGCGCGGAAGTTGTTTACTTTAGCAACAAATAAAATACATACATGCCCTAAACCAAATTGTATTTCTATGATGCCACTTCTAAATGGGATAGACGATAAATAAATAAATGTTTCATATCTACAACAAATGCGCAGAGCTTGAAGTGCAGGCAAATATTAAAACGGTGGATTCGCGCCTGTGTGTGTGTGTGGAAGCTCCACATACCAGGATAAACAATAGTAATATAGTATAATAAAAACACAAAAGGAACAAACACGCAACAAACAAATAAACTGGATAATTTAGCTATTGTATTACATCAGTGTAAAGGATAATGTACACGCACCGCGTTTTACTGATATATTTTTTACAAACTAAATGAACCATAAAAATACTTTTCTTCTCGTTGAGGCTTCGAAGAAATCAAGAACACCTTTCATATTTTAACTTATTATGCAGAGATATCAAGTCAGCAATCAATTCTAGGAATCAAAATGTGTAGATTAATTAATAATGAAAATTACAATAATGCTACTTTTTTTCAATCAAAACTTTCTGTAGGCTATAATGTAATTGAATAAGTGGTTACAATTTGGGATTATTGTTCAAATTTTCCGACTGTCTGGAAAAAACGGGGAAAACGCTTTTTTCTCAATTCTTCCGTTTTTTTCAATACACCAATATCCCTAGCGAAACAACAAAATTTAATTGTATAGAGTGCTTGATCGGGAAGTATTTTTTAAGTAAAGAATGAAGAAGTATTTTGTAATCTCAATACAGATGTAAAGTTGCATTTTAATGAAATGGGTAATTTTCCAAGCAATAGCAATGCTACTTGAATGCGAATATTCCCGGGAACTCAACACATGCTTGGTTCAAACCCCCGGTCGGGAAACATTTTGTAATTTCTGGATTGAATTTAAAAAAGTATACAACTTTTTTTGAAATGCATACAATCAGTCATATGTGTCAATACTATGGAAAACATAGCCAGTACGAAATACGTGTAAAGATTGCAGGGTTTATTTAATTTCCGAGTGGAATTTGGTGGTACCTTGAGCGTGCAAGATTCGATCACAGCATAACAAATTACAAATATTTTTTCCTATGCCTCCTAGCATCTAGGAGGCATTTATTTTTTCAAAAGCAAAACCATTGTCCTATTCATTTGCAGACTATTTTTCAATTTATCATTTCTTGTAGATTTATATCGTAATGGATCTAGCTGATTTTATTAACAGTTCTCAGTTAACTCGCACCGGATATCTGTTTAAAATTTCAGAACAATCTATTCAGCGATTTAACTGATTTTCATAGAAGACACACACACGCACACAATCACGGAAGTGCCGATTTTCTTGAATTATTGAATCCTCATGCGCTTCGGTCACTCGTCTAATAATTCTACAAGTGTTTTATAACAGGGCTTCCCAGATAGAATTCAGAGATTCCAGGAATTAATCTAGCATCGGTTTGTAAAGTTCGTGATTTTGAAAAGCGAGACTTGAAACTCGGCAGAGATAAATATCGAAAGTGACCATTTCATAACAGAAAACTGGCGTGAGCCCGCATTCCGATCTTTATTAGTTCCGTGGAATAATAATAATATGAAAATGTAGAAAAGCCGTGTTTAACGTGTGCTGATTAAACTTTGACAATTATTATTTGAACGACTAATTGATCGAAATTATGTTTTACGGACTTTTACCACCAAAATTACCGCCTATATTTACCAACATACTTATATCGTATCGTATCGTATACCAATGTTATTACTTTTCTTACGGGAGATTTTGCCAATGAGACCTAGCTCGAAAATTACCAAGTTTAGATTTTTTAGTGGAAACAGTAAACGAAATAATTGTTCTGTTTCTTTGTAAATTCATAATAAGTTAGCCTCATTTTTCTTTTAGTGTAGCGGGTAAATGAAAACCCATTTGATTGAACACTGCTTTGAATATCTATTCGATGCTTCGTTTCGATGCATTAACTGTACTGACAATATTTATATTTTATATACCAATAAAAACATGTTTTAAATTAAATAAACAGATGAACTGCAATTGCATGGTATTTATTGTGATCGACAAAAGCCCCCTCACGTTAGAGCTCGCCTCTAGTTTCAGGAGGTGATATCTTTTTATAAACTTTATTTTTACAAAATTCTTACTTGAAATTGTGTTTAACTGACTTATAGTGAGTTGACGAATCCACTTTTTTGTTTTTCTTGTAACCAAATTTTGACCCACTTTTATTCAATCAACAATATGGCTCAAAATAGAGCTACAAGAAAAATAAAAAATGTGGTAGATTCGTCAATGCACTATCTGTCATCTAACCAACATTTCAAGTAAGAACTTTATAAAAATATAGTTTATTTAAAGTGTGATTTTATTGAACACATCAATATTTTAATTACGGATATTTTCCAGGGATTATCCATTGATCACAAGCCCGAGCGGAAGTAATTAAAGGAAGGGTCTCGCTCAGGTACTGGGACAATAGTAAGCCAAGGTCCGAGATAGGTCATACTTCATAGAAAAGTCCAACTAATTTCTAAACTAGTATTTTGCGATTACGCTCAAATTTCACACGAATATATATTAATTCATGAAATTAAGGCTTTGTGAAAAAATCATTACAATCGGATAAAGCATGTAGGTGTTACAAGCCGAAGAAATTTAAAAATCGAAAAAAGTCGTAAAATTGAGAATTTCGTAATAAATAGCTTTTTGATTACGCTCAAATTTCACATGAATAAACGTGGCAGTTCTGAGTTCAGAAATTTCGAAGGCCTCCATAAAATTTCATCGCAATCGGAGTATCGGTTTAGCCGGAATCGTGCTAACAAACAGACAAAAATACGAAAAAAAGAAAAAAAATACATTACAGATTTTTTTCTCCAGTGTAGTGAAATGGATCTTCGCTGCGCTCGCTACGCTCGTTACGCTCATCCAATAATTAGATTGTTTATTGGATGAGCAAAGCGAAGACTAACATTTCACTGACCCCCCAAAAAAATTAGCTCTGGTGTTTTTTGTTTGTTTTTTTGTCTGTTTGTTCGCGCTCTACCGGGCAAACGGCATATGCGATCTTGATGAAAATTGGAGGGGACCTTCGAAATCTCTGAACCTGTCACGTTTTTTTGTCAAATTATCACGTGAAAATCATTAAGAGTATGAGGAGATCAATATTATGTCAATCTCCTACTTGGTGGTTATGGGCCAGCAGCAACATTGTAATTTATATTGTTTGTATCTTCTTACTCATTGTGACAATATCCGTGGTTCGATTCCCTGTTGGGGCGGACTTTTTTAATTTCTGAATTGTAGTGAATAATAAAAATATTTTTGTAGACAATTATTATTGATCTTCTTCAGGGACGGATTTGTTTTGCACAACAAGCAAGTCAAACTGTGAGCAGGTCCAGGAATCGGCCGTTGCATGAATTCTGTGTATTTCATTATCAGCATTTCGTTTTTAGGTTTCGTGATTAATATTAAATTCCATACAGATAATTTGTTTTCTAGTGTAAAATATAATGTTAGATATTATCATATTATATAAAATAAACATAAAACGTTATCTATTTTTATTTGAAATTTCTTAAAGTTTGTTTGTCTAAACTGTCATAACTATTATTATGAAGTTATTTTGCGGCTAAATGCTATTATTGTAGGTAGGCCATCCTTATAAGGAAGTATATTATGAGGAAGTATATACAGGAGGTAACATTTTATAAAGTAACAATCTAATTTGGCAAGTGAACCAGAGCCGTCTTTCCATAAAGCAGCTAAAACACAACATTGTTAAGGATATTTAAAAAAAAACTCATCAAATAGCGTGTTAGCAGCATCGACTGGGCATAGCGAGGGCACAAAATAATGAACATTCATTTTACATAACAAAATTGAATTTGTTACAATATTGCGCAAATAAACTTAATCAAGTGAACCTTTCATTCGTCATATTGACGGACATATCACTATCACATCAATGTGTAATTTTACATTTAAAATGTTTTTAGACCTTTCTAGTTTCAATTTTTTTCGGTAAACGGTTAATAACTTTGTTATCATATTTCTCACTAACGTTGATAAGAATCAGTCCATGAGATACATTACGCGTATTCGTAAATTAATTCCTTGATTTTGATTAAAAAATTCGTGAAATCTCCGTAATTTACTCAATTTTGGTCAACTCCGGGAATTTATTTAAGTGCATGTACAAATTTTTATGCAAATTTCCATACTGTATATCAATCAACCGTTCTGCAGAAATCATCAACACCCGAGTGCGCGCGCATTTGAGTTGGGCGTTGAGTGGTATTTCTTTATAATGATGTACAATTACAATGTATGAGACGGAGTTTTATGATTTGTTTGTTGTCATTGGAAGGAAAGAATCGTTTTTCATATTCAAGTAGATATTTTCAAATGCTCTGCTTCCCTAAATCCCTGGCGCGAGTATTTGCATTGTGTTTTACAATTTCTTTACCCCTTCTGGGCCCGGGGTAGAATTTGCCCAGAGCATGGCTCTGCTAATCGTACAAGGCGATTCAAGAGAAAAAGTCCACCTTCAAACATCAGCTAGCAAGAGCCAGAAAAAATCACGAAGATCTATTTATTTTTTAACTTATTTTAAATTTTTTAAAAGTTATTTACATATAAATATCCACACGCACACACCACAAAAACAACGATGTTTTTAACGTAGGCAAATCATTTAAATCTAAATCCATCAATCGAATCATATTGACAGGTTGTTTACAAAGAGCTACACACATTGCGCGATCAAATCACATATTATCAATAATTAAAATAATTGTCTTTTTCACGAGCTTGGTAAATTACCACAAATTATCCGCTTGGTGGCGCATTTACGGCTATAAAGCTTTCCAGAGTAAATACCTCTGCATTCCACGTTAAAACCTGGTTTGTACGAGCTAATCCATCAGTGGAGAGGAGGGAAATTCTTCGCCGAGCATTCAAAGATCGTCATCACAATTCAAGGAATCATATTATTTTGTTGTTTTGTCTTTCACCAGGTTCGGAAAGACCTCACTTTTGCACACTGTTGTGCCGGCCACACTACAATTTCAGATTCCGAGGAGCAACACGGCCGATGATTGACCAGATGATTAGACTAGGATGTCATAAAAATATTTATTTAATACAATGATGAATAAGTTTATCCAATACAAACATTAACTCTTGAAATCATTATTAAAATCAAAATAAAATGCTATTACAAAAATGGATAAATTTTTGTAAGTTTTATCCACTTTGAACGAAAAAAATCGGCCTATATTTACGGTTTTTAAGTATTTTGTCATTATACGAAATAATGTAAATAAAATACAAAAACCGTAAATGATATCCGATTTTTTTCATTCAAAGTGAATAAAACTTACAAAAAAATCATCCATTTTTGTAATAGCATTTGATTTTGATTTTAATAATGATTTCAAGAGTAAATGATTGTATTGGATAAACTTATTTATTAATTTATGAATTAAATATTTTTATGACATCCTAGTCTAATCTTATTCTCAATCTTCGGGCTTGTTGCTCCTCGGTGTCTGATATTGTATAGAATTCAATTAGCTGACATACAAAAGAACTCCGCTCTCGAAGAGAACAATGTGTTCTACTCGCGAGTAAACGCACTATAGATATGGTAAAGAGGGAAAGAAATTCCTTATACCTCCGGACCAAACCAAACAAAGCCCACGTATATAAAACTAGGAAAACGCTTAAGTCCCGCCGCGTTGTTGGATGAGCGTAATTGGTGCATTGAGCTGCCATGTGTTATGCGAATTTTCTGTTGTTCTGTGGAAAAATCATTACTAAGTTGATTTTTTTTAAATTAAATTAAATTAAATTAAATAAATTTAAATTAAATTAAAAATGAACTTTAATTTTTTAATTTATTAATCGTAATTGTTAAAAAAAATCGAAAATTGCGATTTTTATAGAAATAATTTTCGATTGCGCTCAAATTTAACACTTATATATAAAATCATAAAATTAAGGTTCTGCGAAAAAAACATTACAATCGGATAAAGCATGTAGGTGTTATAAGTCAAAGAATTGTTTAAAAAAGAAAAAAACCCGTAAAATTTTGATTTTTATGATAAATATTTTTTCAATTGCGCTCAAATTTCACAAGAATATCTAAATTCATAAAATAAAGGTTCTGTGCAAAAATCATTAAAATCGGATAAAGCATGTAGGTGTTATAAGTCAAAGAAAGTTTAAAAAAATCGAAAAAAATCGTAAAATTGTGATTTTCATGAGAAATAATTTTCCGATTGCGCTCAAAAACGTGGCAGTTCTAAGTTCAGAGATTTCGAAGGCCTCCATAAAATTTCATCGCAATTGGAGTATCGGTTTAGCCGGAATCGTGCGGACAAACAGACAAAAATACAAAAGAAAAAGAAAAAAAAAAAAAAAAAAACATTCCGGATTTTTTTCTCCAGTGTAGTAGAATGGAATCTTCGCTTCGCTCGCTACGCTCGCTACGCTCATCCAAATAGGCTGAATGCAAATCAATGAACAATGTCATTAATTTTCAATTTCGTTGTTTGTTTAACGTACTTGACATTTTGGTTCAAACCACAACCAGGGGGTCGAAGACCGCTATGTGAGAACCCCCTTTTCCTTCCCTTACCCGTAGCTTGGTTCTGACCAGCATGGGACTTTCTTCCCCACATCCTCGTATAAACTAAAAACTATTTACTAACTAGTGCGACAGTAGTCGATCGACAGCGACAACTTTGTAAATATTTTGCCTTACAGTCTCAGATTATCAATATTTTGTTATTCAGCCAGAAAAAATCACGGATGATGTCAATTATCTACTTATTAACAAAGTCCAAAGTCGAAAAAATCTATTTATATTTAAAACCTGTTTAAAATTAGAAGTTTTATTATTTTTATATTCATAAAAATCATCACACAAACAACCATGTTTTTAGCAAATTTCCAATAAACTAAACTTTTAGTAAGTCACTTTCATACACAAACTTACGCAACCCTGGAAATTGTGTGACTTACATTTAAATGGATTTCGTTTCGCATTGTTTTAGTTGGATATTGAAGAAATGTATGTATACATTTTTTTAATATATTATTATTAGTAGTTGTATACGGTTATATTATAAGGCTTATTTAAATGCTTTTAAAGAAGTAAATCAAACCAATAAAAACTACCAGCTATTAACGAAACATGCTCCGATGCTAGGAAGAAAGATGTTTTGACTTAGATAAGGTTTAAATACATCCTGTCGTGGAATAAAAGCATAAGAATAGGCATTGTGGTGGTGCAATTTTCTTTTTATGAAAATCGAAAATCGTTTTTCGAAAACCCCACAAATTCTTCGAGAGAGGTGAGAGAGGTGTTCACTGTTTCGATGAGTTTGCAAAACATTGCAAAACAGTGACTATGTTTCAGTTAATGTCAGTGTCAGCTATAGTTACAACTCCGATTCTAGTTACTTATCTAGCTATTCTTTGAGTTATGACCTGGACAGTGACGTTACACAAATTGAACGCCCCCCCCCCCCATCCACAACTCTACGCTGCAAGACACGTGTTCGACCACCTATATACTAGCCATTGAGTATATAAGACTAGACAATCCATGTATTAATTGGTCCGCAGGTAAAAGGAATTCATTCCCTTCTCCCTTCTTCGCAGAGGCAAGATTAGTGTTTTCTGAGAATAAGGGCTAGACATGCACAACAGTCACTCAACGCTCACAGCACAAAATCGAACATTCCTACATCTTCCTCGGGATTAATTTGTCGGTTTGTAAAAATATGTCGGTTTGTAAAAATATGTCTCGTCTGTTTAGTCCCATATGGCCGAACGACAAAACAGATTAAGCTGTAATTGTAATTTTCACAATTATCAAATCTAAAAAAACGATGTTTCATTGTCACAATTTGATTCCTAGAATTATTGATTGTTGACTTGTAATCTCTGCATAATAATATGTTAAAATATGAAAGATGTTCTTGATTGCTTCGAAGCAACAACGAGAAGAAAATACCCAAACAAGGTATTTGTATTGTACATTTTAACTCAAATACAAGGTGCGCGTACATTATCCTGAACACTGATGTAATACAATAGCTAAATTATCCAGTTTATTTGTTTGTTGCGTGTTTGTTCGTTTCGTGTGCATATTATAAACAATCTAGCTAATGATAGTTTGATGAACAGGTAACATTGCATTAGAGGAATCCTAAAAATATTTTAAAGCACAAAGTAATGCATTTGCTAACAAGTTACAACGACGAGCAACGATGTCTATGGTTCTTGGAATTACTATATTTATTATCATGGTATGTGGAGCAGCTTCCAGATAAATTTACACACAGGCACGACTTAAATTTATTTTTTATTTTTTTTAACGTCTATCCATTCCGTTAAAAACTGATTTACAAAGGAGGACAATCTTTGCCTGCACTGTGCTGCCATTGGTGCAGCCAAGCTTGCATACTATTGTTTTCTGCGTTATGGAATTAACTATAATATCGGCGTATTTGTTGAAGATATTTAAAATTTATTTATTTATCGTCTATCCCATTTAGAAGTGACATCGTAAAAATACAATTTGGTTTTAGGCATGTATGTATTTTATTTGTTGCTAAAGTAAACCACTTCCGCGCCCTAAAAAACATGTTTATTAAGATTCATATTCTAACACTATATTGTATTGCACTTGTGGGACACCCGTCCCGTTGTCAAAAAGGAATAAATAATAATTATAATAATAAACAAAACATATGAATGGAATGAGCGTAATGAAGACTTCAAATTTAACAACCATAAAAATTACTGTATTAAATACTATTGCGTCTATAGTATTGTAAAGATTTCCATTGATAACCATTTCGCAAGTCTGCTTTGTAATATCTACAATCATTCTACAATGGACCAACGAAATTTATTTGCCCAAATGTATATTTTAAATAGGCGCGCAATAATTTTCGAGATAGTTCGTGGAGTAGACACACTTCCGGCCGGGCGTATCTACGTAGTTACGATCTGGACCGTCGAGTGGGGGATGCGTCGTTGAAATTGTGGGGCGACCTCTATGGGTGCACTTACTAACTTCATGCGCGGCCACGAGCTAGCGAAACTCTTGTGGCGCTCGTAGCAGTGCAGAGTTGAACTCGATGAGTGAGACAGAAATTGTTGGTACAATATTTAACATGGGCGTCACGTCTCTAGCTAAGGATGGTTATATACTCAATGCCGGTAGTTTTGTAGTTTTTAATATTTTTAGTTGAGCATAGCGAAGATTCCATTCTACTACACACTGGAGAAAAAATCCGGAATGTTTTTCTTTTTTTTCTGTTTGTATTATTGTGTGTTTGTTAACATGTTTTTATACTGTGATTCAGATAGGGTAGCGGCCGTCAAGGTCAAGCGAGAGCACGGACGCCAACGTTGACAATTTACACACAACTGGCATTAGGTAGGGCCTACCGTATTTGGTCATGTTATCGTGATATATTTTCACATATAACAACACTTTATGAGCTGTGAATAAACAAGTTCGTCCCACAGAGTCAGTATTTTAACGAAATAATGATTTTAAGTAATCTCCATTGCGAAAGTGTTTTTTTGCCTTGTTGGTAATGGTGTGTCCCAAGTTCCAGCTGTTTGTAATGCCAACCTTGCCAGATGTGATGTCAATGTTTAGGAGCATCAAAATGTCATGATTTTATTCGTACACTTCATAAATACTTTATTTTTAGGATATATTGGGCAAGGCTTGGCTTTAAAATAGTCGTGTTTTTCTCCGAAAGCAGTTTTAGAGACCGTTATTTTATTTACTTTTTGCCGATCCTGTGGCCATAGTGCGTGGACGACAGTGCTGCGATCCCTCGGCGACCGCCACCTTATCTGGTCCACACTATAATTAATTTTATGGAAGCCTTCGAAATCTCTGAACTTAGATCTGCCACGTATTTGAGCGCAATCGGAAAATTATTTCTCATGAAAATTGCAATTTTACGATTTTTTTCGATTTTTAAAACAATTCTTTGACTTTATAACACCTACATGCTTTATCCGATTGAAATTATTTTTTCACAGAACTTTAACTTTATGAATTAGGCTAAGATATTCGTGTGAAATTTGAGCGCTATCAAATAATTGTTTCTCGTGAAAATCACAATTTAATTACGATTTTTTTCATTTAAAAAAAATTTCTCTGGCTTATAACACCTAGGACTACATGCTTTATTCGATTGTAATGATTTTTTCACAGAACCTTAATTTTATGAATTAATATATTCCTGTGAAATTACAGCACAATCAAAAAATTATTTCTCATGAAAATCGCAATTTTACCATTTTTTTCTTTTTTAAATTACTATTTTTTTAATATGTTGTAGGCTTTCACGACCCGTAGAATTGTTCTGGTTGCTCACTGGGTTATTTCGTCGTGTCGATGTGGAGTTGCAGCTCAACGTTTCACCACCCATGTTGGTGGCTTCCTCAGGACTAATGATGTGGTGGATGATGCATGCTACTTTTCTTTACTTACTTTTTTACTTTACTTTACTTTTCTTTAATTTCTTTGATTTGATTCTTTGATGATTTTTTCACAGAACAACAGAAAATCTGCATAACACCTGGCATCTCAATAAATCAATTACGCTCATCCAACAACGCGCCTGAAAAAGCGTTTGCGAAGCTTCCTAGTTTAAATTTGTAATAATAATTTCCTGTAGGCCAAGATAGAAAGCTTCAACAATAATTTACCTGTTTTATGATACCCAGTGAAATTAATTATGTCCTGGGAGGGGTACGCTTAGATCAGTGGTACTCAAACCGCGGCCCTCCTGGCCAATTATTGCGACCCAGAGTTTTGTGTATTTACTCTTAAATGTTCCTATTGTTGTGTTGTGTTCCAGAGGCGGCTCTACCATAAGGGCATTGGGGCATGTGCCCCTCCTACTCTTCTCGCCAACAATCACTCACATATACGAGTTGTTGACGTCGTGGTACACATTTACATAAAATCAAATAGTTTGTATTTTCAATGTGAGCGCGCGTAAGGTAAGGAAACAGCGAACAACGCTTGACTCGAGTGAGCCTACTACGGGCTAGACGAAGTTGCGCCCACGTAGCGCCTGCGCAGTCAGTTTTGTTCGGAAATAGCCGAATCGTTGCCTCGCAATAAGCGTTGGAACTCCGGTAGGATGGGCATGATTTTAGTCGGCCCAGAGCTGTTGTAAGGAGAACACGTTACGCGCTGCTGCGTTGTGCGGGTAATCGAGGAATTCACCGTGTCCAAAGAAAGAAGAGTACAACTTATTTACAGGCATTAAAATACCAGGTAAATTTGCATGTGCTGCTATTATCTTCTTTTACTTTAAGCAAGGCCGAAAAATATAGATAAATTACCAGTTTTAAATGAGAACTGATTTGTACCCAGGCCCGTATTAACAATTAGGCTAACTAGGCTCTAGCCCAGTGGCGCAACTTTGTTGCGTCCTAAAAAAATATTGAAAATATTTTTGTGTTATGAGTTTTGTTCTCCTTTGCTCAAATTGCTGTAAAGGCTGTCTTGGAGCTAAATATATGCCAAAATTTTTCGCCTCCGGCGGCTGGGGCTTCGCCCCAGACCCCTTGTAGCCCACGCAAGTCCATTCAAATATATTGTGCCTTGCCTATTTTAAACCCCACGAGCCGCCACTGTTGTGTTCGTGATGATGAATCTCCAGCCAAGTAAATGTTTTAAAAAGTTCTGTACCTTCAGTTGACCAAAGGCTATTGCTCTCTGCTAGGATGCAATTTCTCGTCTTTGTACCCTGTCCTGACCTAAATATTTTGCTTTGTGTATTCAATGGCTTCGGTACTTAAGGGAGGGGGCGGGGGAGGTAGCGGCCTCACAGCCAAAAAGGGTTTGTGTCTGTCATTAGTTGAAGTAGCAGTGTATAAAGCAGACCACGTTACTGTCGCTGATCCGTGTTGATATATCACTGAAATGTCGGGTGTTAACTCAAAGTGCGAAAAGAAAAGGAAGTAATGAAAATCGTGTTTTTCAATGTTGTTGGGAAGAGGAGTTTTGTTTTGTTGTTTTTGTTGTTGTGTTTTGTTGTGTTATTTGTGGTGAGCTAGTTTCGGGCTGGAAACGTTTTAAATTTAGAACGGCATCGGCATCACTCATCGAAACACAGCTCATTTGAGGACAAGTTTCCCAAAGGATCCGTGATGAATATATAATAATCAACATAGATCTCGACTAGCGAACCAACACGTTGACAGCCTTATGCAGATTGCCATCTCTGAGAAGAAAGCAGATATTGACAGCATTCTTGCCTCCAAGACACAGTGTCATCGTTCCAATGTCTATCAAGTAATGTCAGGTAAGCAAGAAATCAGAATTACCTTGCCTTGACCGAAAATAAATGTACCCTTTACCATTGATTAGGCTAATATTAAATGAATGTGTTGTTTAAAGACAACACAATATATTTAGCATATAAACACCGGTAATTAATATATGTACTTCAAAAATATTACTGCCCCCTCTTTCCTCACTCCACCCCACCACAAATACTTGTGTTTTATTAATGCGGCCCAGCTATACTTGGATTATTTGAAAAGTGGCCAACCGGAAAAAAAGTTTGAGTAGGCCTACAACTGGCTTAGATGCTACCAATAATAATTTTTGAACTATTATAAGGCAGTGACAAATTCATCCATAGACCATGGACTTATAATAGTAATCCATGCATAGACAATTATTAATATAATTGTTTACATAAACTACGAAGCTTCGCAAACGCTTTTTCAGGCGCTTTTGTTGGATGAGCGTATGTTTTTTTAAACAAAAAAAGTGTCAAATTGCGATTTTCTAGAGAATTTTTTTTTCGATTGCACTCAAATTTTACACAAATATATAAATTCATAACATTGAGGTTCTGTGAAAATATCATTACAATCTGATAAGCATGTAGGTATTACAAGTCAAAGAATGTTTTAAAAATATAAAAAAATCGTGAAATTGCGATTTTTATAAGAAATAATTTTTCAATTGCGCTCAAATTTCACAGGAATATATTAATTCATAAAATTAAGGTTTTGTGAAAAAACCATAACAATCGGATAAAGCATGTAGGTGTTAAAAGTCGAAGAATTTTTTTTAAAATAGAAAAAAATCTTAAAATTACGATTTTAATGAGAAATAATTTTTCGATTGCGCTAAAAAACGTGGCAGTTCTAAGCTCAGAGATTTCGAAGGCCCCCAAAAAATTTAATCACAATTGAAGTATTGGTTTAGCCGGAATCGTGTGGACAAACACACAAAAATACAAAAAAAAAACCATTCCGGATGTTTTTCTCCAGTGTAGTGAAATGGAATCTTTGCTACGCTCATCCAATAAAATGTAGGTGGGTGTGTGATATAAATTTACACCATTACACCACGGTTGTACCAAATGCCAAACTATACAAAAACTAGGGTAGTACCCAGTAGCCCTAACTACTATTGATATTATAAAAGTATTTTGCCATTTTTGGTATCACACTTCTTGAGGGATAGGTAGGCTTATGTTAGTAGACCTACATACCATGAAAAATTATAGGCTAGAACAGGTAAACAGCATCCAAACATGTCGACGACTTTCATTGGTAGATCAAGTCCGCTCGATGAAGTGTGTAAGCTCACTCCTAAATCAGCACTAGCAAGAAGTTGGGGATAGTCTTCTGGTCTTAACCACGGCGTTATAACTTGAATGTGTTTCCAATTCGCCTGAGCAATTAAATCGCAATAATGATTTTTCATGGGGCCTTTACCGGTGATGGCACATATCAAATCTGGCAGACCAGTATCACCACTCTTGCAACAATCTTCGTAATCTTGAAGAGCTGTCAAAAGTATCGAGAAATCTTCATCTTCTGTCCAACTCGTGCTGGAAACTAAAAGCCCTGGCCGGTCGTCTCGCAATCCGATTTTTCCACTCGGTTGCATTTCCGTAAACGTGGATACGTTGTTTTGGTCTGAGTTTTTGAACTGTGGATATTCGTTTGCCAATCGGAGGAAAAAGTCATGACGTTCGAATAGCGGAAGAGGTTTAAACGATTCAGGTGGTCGATCATACAAAGTCACTGCCCTGAAATATTAAAAAGATTACCTAGTGTTAATTGTAAAGTACGGTACCTATATAATATTTGGTCATGGAAATAGAAATGGTAGCCTATAGGCCTAATAAAAATAGGAAAATCAAATCTTACGTGATACCCCATTTTCTCATAAGATCATCCTTCATGGCAATGGTGACACACAAATTTGCCTTCGCCTTTTTACCAAAGAAGCCTTCAAACCACTCTGAGATATGGACCAATCGGTGCTTACGTCCAAGCTTAAGAGCCATTATCGTGTGCCCATAATTGTGCCAGTCAATCAAGTAATTGGCACTGGCAAGAAGGCAATATATCCAACACACAGCCAGAGTTGGGATAGCTGGTGGATTTTGCACAATTACATGATGAGACCTTCTTTTGAAAAGAAGACTGCAGAATAAGGTGACACTTTGCCATAAAACCTTGAGGACGTAAGCCAGCAGTTGAGGACATTCTGAAGAAATAACAAACATTCATTAGACCTAATTAGCCAACTTACTACTAATTTTGCAGTAGAGTCTAGAGCCTAATTTATTCACATAGTACAAATATAAGCCCTACATATACATGTATTGATCATCCTGTGGATACTTGCATCATCCCTATAGGATGGTTAGTAGAAACAAGGGTAGTATGACGGAATGGCTAATTTTGCCCCAATTTTTTTTGTTGTTGTTCAAAACCATGCAAAATCTCAAGTAAATTAAAAATAAACACGCGGAAACCCACTTTTACCGACAATTTCCAAAAAAAAAACATGACAAAACGTAGCGAGGAGTGACGCGGCCTATAGGTCTAGGCCTACCTGCTGAGATGTTGTGCTCACTGCAAATAACCTTACAAGAACATAATAAAAAAATCCAAAATAGAATCATCACGTTTTTATTTTGTTATAGTAACAAAAAAAAACTTCAAAACCTTTAACGTCGCTATTTTAAACGAAAGTCCTTTTGTGGTGAAAGTCATTTATTGGATGAGCGTAGCGAAGATTCCATTTCACTACACTGGGGGAAAAAATCCGGAATTTTTTTATTTTTTTTTCTTCTTTTTTTTGTATTTTTGTGCGTTTGTCCACACGATTCCGGCTAAACCGATACTCCAAATGCGATGAAATTTTATGGAGGCCTTCGAAATCTCTGAACTTAGAACTGCCACGTTTTTGAGCGCAATCAAAAAATTATTTCTCATTAAAATCGCAATTTTACGATTTTTTTTTATTTTTAAAAAATTTCTTCGACTTATAACACCTACATGCTTTATCCGATTACTATGATTTTTTCACAAAACCTTAATTTTATGAATTAATATATTCGTGTGAAATTTGAGCGCGATCGAAAAATTATTTCTTATGAAAATCGCAATTTTACGATTTTTTTTAATTTTTAAAACATTCTTTGACTTAGTTATAATACCAACATGCTTTATCCGATTGCAATGATATTTTCACAGAACCTCAATTTTATGAATTAATATATTCGTGTAAAATTTGTGAGCAATCGAATAATTATTTCTTATGAAAATTTCAATATTACAATTATTTCCTTTTTTTAAATTATTAAGATTTATTTAAAAAAATTAAAATTTTAGTTACCTAACTTTTTATTTTATTTTATTTAATTTAAAAAAAAATCTTCAACGAAGTAACGATTTTTTCACAGAACAACAGAAAATCCGCATAACACATGGCAGCTCAATGCACCAATTACGCTCATCCAACAACGCGGCGGGACTTAAGCGTTTTCCTAGTATTTAAAATAGCGACGTTAAAGGCTTTGTAGGTGGAGTATTTTAGTGAAAAAGGTTGGTAGGCCTAGTAAGTAAAATCAAGACGTAAATACAAACATGGCGACCAAATGACAGTGACATGAGCGAGTGTTTGTGTTCAATCTGTGTTCATTATTCTATATAATTGGTATATTTTCAGAGTGATTAGTAAAAATAAATTGTTAATAATGAGTTCTTCATTTATTTCTCATTTGAAGTTGTTTTTTATTGTTTTCTTTGGAAAAACAGTGTTGAAAAGTTAAACCACACCAACTGAACTAGTACCAAAACAACCGATTTAAGCAAACTAAAAGTGATCAAATAAGTCCAGAAACTACTTTCCGCGGCCAAAAACCAAGTAAATACATAATAATATTCAGTTAGAAAAAGGAAAATCATAAATTTAATACAAAATAACATTTCCGTCAAATTACCCTTCTACCTGGTTGGTAGGCCTATGGCTATTCGACCGTATTTTTCTATTTTCCCAAATATATGCTACAAGTCAAAATAATATAGGCCCTAGTGAATTTGAAACCCGGCTCTATTCGAATATCAATATCTTTTTCAATTTTTTCTGATCGCATACACGGCATGGTAGGCCTACCTATATCGCCTCTTCAAAATAATTTCAAACTTCAATTTGCCCAAGCACACCATTCAACGTAGTTAGGTAGGCCTAGTTGTGTTTTTGTGACATGAATTTTCAACTGGTTTTCTAGAGGCTGAGTTTTGTTTTAAAAAAACAATTGTCTTTCCTGCGAATTTTTTCGTTTGGCAGTATTATGTACCGATTTGGGTAGGCCTACTTGTGTAGGCTAGTTGGTGTGACCCAACTTTTCAATACCGTTTTTTTCAACTAAAATCAACATAAACACTCACCATTGATGAAATAAGTCAAGAACAACTCATTGTGTACTATTTTATTACATTACAGCACCAAAAATCTAAAATAGAATCATCACGTTTTTGGTGTAGGCTAGGCCTAACAGTAACAAAAAAAAACTTCAAAACCTTTAACCTCGCTATTTTAAACGAAAGTACTTTTCCATTAAAAGCCATTTTCTGTTTTAAATAGCGACGTTAAAGGTTTTGTAGGTTGAGTAAAAAAAAAAAAAAAAATTGAAAAGTTGGGTCACACCAACTACACAAGTACCCCGATTTGTACGGGCAGGTACAGACAATGGCGCAGGAAAGACAATTGTTTAAGAAAATCTTTTTTCTTTCAGTCAGTCTCTAGAAAAACAGTTGAAAATTAATGTCACAAAAACACAACTGCCTATGTTGAATAGTAGGCCTAATAGTGTGCTTGGGCAAATTGTAGTTTGGAATTATTTTGAAGAGGCGATAGCCCTATTTGCCGTGTGCCCGATGAGAAAAATTTGAATAAAATAGGGTAGACCTACTTGTTCATTATAGGGACCCCCCAAAAAAGGAAAGTAGGTTTGGGGGGGGGGGGGCATACCTATGCAACTTACGCCTATGCAAATAAACTGCCACTGGCCAATGTAGGAGGTTTGAAAGAATGACCTTACAATTAATGCTTGGCCTGCAACATTGTTTCCTAATGACATATGTCATATGTGTGTTATGTGTAGGGGGCCTATGTTCCTTTTCCATACTTACTTAGATGTGATCTGATATATGCATTCTTTTCTCATCATACCTGGACATACGTCATTAGAAAACAATGTTGCAGGCCAAGCATCTAATTGTAAGGTCATTCTTTCAAACCTCCTACATTGGCCAGTGGCAGTTTATTTGCATAAGTTGCATAGGTATCCCCCCCCCCAACCTACTTTCCTTTTTTGGGGGGTCCCTATAATGAACAAGTACCAAAAATAGTTGTGATTTTCTAAAAGAGCCAGGTTTCAAAGCCATACAGTCATACACTACCTATATTTTGACTTGGTAGGTACCAGTAGCATATTTGAGAAAATAGAAAAACACGGTCGAATAGCCTAAACTTTCAAGCAAAAGTAGGCTACATTTCTGTTCCAGATATTATGATTTTTAATTAAAATATGGTTAGGGTACCAGAGATCACGAGGGAGGGAGTGAAATAGATGTTTAATGAGGCAAATAAAAAATAATAGGGCTCGGGCAGTGTTTAATTTCTAAAGTAATAAGTGGGCATACACTCGAGACGGGGTCTAGGCCAACCTATATTTGAGAAATTAAATTTTTAGAACTCCCCATAAACAATTGTTTTGGAAAAAGTATGTATTCTGTTTCTGTGTGTATGTGTACCTGGTACAAGGGGGCGGGGGGGGGGGGGGGGGGGGGGGTTGGGCTTAGAGGAGATATATATATTAGATTACTGCTCTAAGGTCTGTGAGTATGCCCCGTAGCTAGTGCGGGTGTGTGGGGCGCATTTGTATACCTACTGGTACCTACGTTGGGCTAATCCCAATCTGCAAGGAAAAGGGAACTAAAGAGGAGAAACAGGAAGTCAAGAAAGAAGACAGGGAACCTGCCACCAGCCCACCAACCAATCATTGGTTAGCCGTGGGATCATAACACAAGACAAAACTTACTTTTCTGAAAATCAGGACAGTCTGCCAAGTAACGAATATTTACTTTAGGGTGGCCAACTAATTCTTTGACAGGTTCTGACCCTCCATAACCTATAACGTCAACGTCAAAACCCTCTTTAGCTAAAGATAATGCGTGATATTGCATTCTTGGGCTACGACCTACATCCCCAAGTACAACTACACAAGCACAGTTTTCACTTGCGTTCATATTTGAGGCACTTAATCTTTACTAAGTACTAAATTTTGTATCACAAAATAAAAAGTTCAAACAGGTTGCCGTGGCGTTTTACTGGACATGACACTCCGGTCGGTGCGAAACGAGCTCCTAGCGAGACAGGCATACCAAGAAACGCGTACAAAGCTCCAGTTCGAATACTACAAAATAAGTAATATACAAATTATTTAACACATAATATACCGTGTGAAACGATGAAATAAATGTGTTTGCGTGTTCAGATCATGGACTTATGTTCAGATGAACCCTCCAAGTTTCAAGTTTGTCTTAGATGGCCAGGAAAAAGGTCTTACAATTTTTACAGGGTTGGCTAAAATGCTTCTCGCGCTGTGGCGGGAAACGTTGTTTGTTGACGCCTTTTACAGTTAAATTGACATTTTGTTTTGTTTTGTTCCTTGAATTGAACAGTAGGCCTAACTTTCGTTTTGAGTTATGCAAAATGATAGAGCTTTCAAAGAGAGAAGCAAGGGTGAGTATTTTACATGTTGGCCCTAGTCATCTTGGTACAGATCATTATCTCGAAACGTAAAATAGTGTTGGTTGTGGGTCGTACTTAACCTCAACAGGACCCAACTCAGCAAAGCTCCAGCAGTAGAGCTAGGCCTAGCCTAGATTGGTCCCTCAAAATGCAAAACATTATTTGAACCAGAGGACCAGCCCCAGGCTGCATTCTATGCATAGGCTAGGCCTAGCTAGGCCAACTTAACAGTTCAAATTTGAGATTTAACTTGGATAGGTTGATGATTTCCTAGACAGCCACTGGCTTGTCGGTTCCTCCAAATAAATTCATTGTTTTATTTTGTAGGAACTGAACCTTGAACTGTTAGTAGGCTAGGCCTAGGCATATTGCTTAACAGTGTAGGCCCTAGTATCCACAACGCAATGATGCGCTTTTTGTGTTTGTTTTAGTTACCAGTGCAAACACTAGCAGCACTGTAGCTTTGTGTGTTAGTAATTGCATCCTACCGTCTCACCAACTTGTACCAACTTGTGTAGGTTGCCTCTACAACCTCACAATCAGCGACAACTGTGTCAAGTGCTGAGTGCATTTATTGTAATTGAGGATTAATTTGGAACGTAACATAGAATGAAAGTAACAAACAAAACGGAAAGAAGGCCCATTCTCCATATGTAATGTTGGTCTAGCCGTTGGCCCATGTTCAGCTATTCAGCACTGCTAGGCCATGCGTTGGTATTTTGTCGGCACTTCATGAACATACAACATAAATGGTGTCTTAATTATTACGATGTGAAATAGTTTGTCAAGGCATTTTTCGAACGTCTACTAGAAGCAACTGACCGTAGGCCCTACGGTAGGGTATAGGCATTCATACACCTGACCAACAGCCTGTTACTTCACTGTAGGCCACATATTCATAGTTTTGGTATCATTGCCTGTGCAAACACAAAGATGATGTGGATGTGGTTTGCATTAAAAATTACTTCTCCAATATAATCCATAATGGCTTGAATACTAACTTAAATTGATTTAGGCCTTTTTCCATTTTAAGCGTCAAACCACTTTTAATATGCGTTCAAACACAATGTTTTCAACGTTTTTACATGTATTGCGCATATGCTGTCAGCTAGACTACCCCCGAACGAGCGGCCATATTGACCAACGCGCGTGCTATCCTATCTACATTCTCTCGTTTCCTCGAATAGCATAATACTACACTCAAATGACAGTTTAAAAAAAGTTGGTTCAACTGTACGCAGTATGTTATCCATAACAATGGCAAACAATGTAGGCCTAGGTGACATCACACTACCTTTGACAACCTTGTCGTAGTCCCCCCAAACCCATATTGTTCCTCTCTCATACTTGGCTCTACTTGTTGTCGTAGTCTTCGATCTAGTATTTTCTCGTATATCTTTGCACACTGGCTCATCAGAGTTATCCCTCTATAGTTTCTACACTTCTTCATGTCCCATTTCTTAAATATTGTAACTATAGCCCTAGGCCCTAATTCCTTTCCCCCTGTCATCTGGTAGGTACCTTATTTTCTTTCCATCAGTGGCGGCTTGAAGGTTCCAATATGACCGGTGCCAGATATTTTAAGTACCACCCCAGGTGCATGTAGGGGGAACAAGCACGGGGGCTTGGGGGGCAAAGCCCCCCAACAACAGCACCGCAGGCAAACATTTTAAAAATCAGGTTTTTAGAGTGGTTTTGGCAATCTTTGGTTTTGGTGCGTTCTAGGAAAAATAAGTGGGTTGAATGCAATACCAAATTAATGTCTTTTTTGTACAGGAAAATCTATAAAACTATAAAAAAAGAATTGGAGTAGTGACAAGATAGACCATGCTACAACCATTAAATATGCGTATCATTACGTTCGCGATCACGTCCAACAATAATGGGAAATTGTAGGTCATTACTCTTCTGAAGTGTGGGGGGAGGGTCACGGTAAAAATCGGGGGGGGGGAGAATTATATACCTCATTCCTACGTGTCTGCATCACCCAGCGGCATAGGCGCCCGCAGGAATTTTGACAGGGGAGGAAATTACAACCAGTACTTTCGTTGAACAAACCTGGGGGGTTTGGGGGGGCTCTGGCCCCCAACAATAGCGCCGTAGGCGAAAATTTTGAAAATCAGTTTTTTAGAATGCGTTTGGTGAGTTTTAGAGAAAAGTAGTGGGCTGAATTCATTACCAAAATTATATTATTGTTGTGCAGTCGACACTCAAAACTAGAAACCATTCAAAATATTAAATATTTATGTAGGCCTAAATGGTAAAATTTTTACCTCCCATTTTTGGTCGTTTAGTCAAAGGCTTCAGATTCCCAACATTGAGTTGGACGATTATTAGCTTTTTTGTCCAGAGATTTAATATGACTTTACCCCACCTCACTTTTTCGCTTTCGCAAGCCTTTTATTGTTCCAGTCAAAACTCGCGTTATTCCATGGAGTGGTATTCTTTTCAAAACTCAAGACAAACTATTGCAGGTAAAAGACACAATAAGCTACTTATTTTGCAGAAAATTGGCTACCATTAAATTTAACAAACGTTCATCAGTAAAAATCGACTTTCCATGCACATTTTAAATACTACAAGTTTAATCATAAATCCACACATCAAATGAGGGCAAATTAGCACTTCTGCTTGCTCGGGGTCAAAGGGGGGGGGGTAACTACCCCCCTTGCCCCCTCCTACGGGCGCCCATGCCCAGTGGTGAAAAACAACTTAGGAGGGGCGAACAATAAACGGGGGAAAAATTTTGCATTTCAAGGTCATGTTTGGCGGCAATCTGCGCCTTTTAGAGCAGCAGAATGAAAGCTAATCAATGTTTTTTCTATCATTAAAAACCCTACTTTTTCCAACTTTTTCCACCAATTAATAAAAATTCACTTAAAATATACCCACACCATATAAATTAGAACTTTTTAATTTCTTCTAATTGTTGTTTCAGTGGTGACTTAAGTTAGGGCACTCCGCTCTATGATTCTCAATGTTGTTCTATTTTTTTTGTTAAATTTCGTAACCCTCCGTGCCTTTGTCTTGTTCGCTGAAGAAAAACAACAAATCACATTTAAAGAGTATACTCTTTATATACTTGTCCCGAGAACGAGATAGAAGATAGACGCAGCGTAACCCCCGATACGCCAACTTACAGTTGACCACTCAGTCAGCTGCATTTGCAAAATAACAAAACAAACAATGACAAAAAGACACCGCACTATGAGACAGTGATGTTTGCTTTCGTTAGTTAGTTAGTTATTGCCCTAAAACCCCAATAACTAACTTAGAACTAACTAACGAAAGCAAACATCACTGTCTCATAGTGCGGTGTCTTTTTGTCATTAGAATTGACTCGTAGACGATAAGACCGTATACAGGGCTTACAAAACACAATGCTGCTTAATTGCACAACACATCATTTTTATACTAACAATATTTTTTCTTAAGACAAAATATGTGGGTGGGTTCACGAGCTACGCTGGCCCACCCAGGGGGGAGATATCTCCGCGTCTGTCAGCTCTTGACTAGATGTCGCATCGCAAGTTCCATTCGCCCATTCTCATTCATCCACTTCTCCATCGTTGAGCGCATCACAGCCCGGTAGCCGATGGAACACGTTCAGAAATGCTTTCGTGTTGGCTATTGAATTTTCATCATCACCGTCATTGTCATCCGATGCAATGTCCATTTCTTCATAGCCAGCCTCTTATCATGTCGTCTTCAAGGCAATATTTTGTCTCTTTCTTTCTTTCCCTTCCTCTCTTCTCTCTCTCGTCCGCCGTCGTCGAGCAAGGTCGCAGCGGCGGCAAGCACTTACAAAGACCAATATGAGCACTGGCTCAACTTTCTCTGGCACCCTACCCTCGACCCCCGGCCCCAACCCCCCTGCACGTGCTGTGCAATTCTTACGTCATTGTAGTAAACAGCATACTACATGACATTCAGATGTAAAGCACATAACATTTTGTCCGAATAAAAAAAAGCACACCTGAAAACAGCTCGGATAACTTGGAGTCTCGGTTAATCGGAGCTTGGATAAACGAGGTCTTACTGGACTTTTTAAAATACTATCCAGAAATTGAAAAATCATCCCGACCATTCCGGAAAACCGGGTCTTCCACATTCCGGGTATAAGGGCGCTTTAGCCATCTAGACTACGAAAAACGCCAAAGTCGTTGTTAGACGAGTGAGCGAGCGAGTCATGTGTTCTTGCTAAGTATCCAGGAACATTTGCATTAAATTGATTAATATATAAGGTAGGCCTATAAATGATAGGATTTTGAGTTTAGTTAGTAGCCTATATAAGGGCACGTTAACTGTAAGGACATAATGCACCACTCTAGACTATGATAGGCTAGGGAGGAAAGACTCATGCTGTCTAGATCCAAACAAAATGAAAGGGAATGTTCACTCACTCATCTAACAACGACTTTGGCGTTTTCCTAGTATTATGTCTTTCATTCCTCACTGTCTCAATAGCAAAAATTAATGAAGGAAATTATGGTTTAGCATTGGCATAGACCTTATAGTATTAATTTATTTGTTCTAACAGAATATGAAAGTGCAGAGGATACTATTACATTCCGCAGTTTCAACATTCTATCAAAGGAATCAAATGTTACGGTTGCTGCAAGCGGAATGTCCAAGACAAAGGAGCAGGAAACAACAATTTTGAGACATGAAATTAAAGAGCAACAAAAATATATAAATCAATATCAGTTGATACGCGATTCTCTTGAAGATGTTACAAACAAAAGTAGTATGCCTAGTAGTACAATTTCAGCGTACACTTATCGCAAAGTTCACACGATTATTCGGGATGAGCAGGCTCAACAATTCCTTCAAAATTGTTCAATGGATAGCCATCCCTTGGGACTTTTAGAAGGTGTTACTCCAAGCAGGGATTCCCAGCTTCTGTACGATGAATCTGCGGTTTTGAGGACGGCTGTTGAACAATGTATAGTCGAAAAGTGTAATGCTATGAAAACCAGTGAGAAGAACGAATTGGCTTTATCGAAACAGAGTATAGATAGATCTAATACTTTAAAGTTGAATGCGGAATTAGATAAAGCAGTGCTAAATTATAATGAATCGTTATCACAAAGCTATAATATTAATAAAGAAATTGTTGATTTCTTTGTAATTCCGATGTCCAAGATAAATGAGAGTCGGGCCGAATGTTTGGAGAAAGAACTTCGAGCAACTGAGGGGAAAGCCAAGTAAGTACTTGCCTCTACCTATTTTGTTTACTGTAGCCTACTGAATCTTTATATACATATTATTAGACTATTAAAATATGATTGTATACTGGTAATAGTAACACACCAAAACCCCTTGTTTTTCAAAGTTGACATATAATATTGTTTATTAGGGAATAGGGATGTACAAAATAAAATAAAAAAGATCAATAATCAAAACAGTGACGGCACTATCGAACGATAATATTGATACCATAATATTATGGTAGTTTTCCAACAGACGGGCATGATCAAGATTGGATGTCTAAAAATTGGTTAGAACTTAGAATTAGTTTGAATTAGGTGGCCTAGGGCCTATTATTGCGTCTCTGGGATTGCAAAATGTAACAGTATTAATTTTACTATCATTCTCACAAGTCAGGAATCGAATAGCAGTCTGAGCAAGTTTAGTTTATTTGGATTAAGGGCGCGTCGATTGTTAGTAGGTCATAATGCGCCACTCTAGGGATACAGGAAGGAAAGTCCCATGCTGGTCAGTACCAGCCACAGGTAGGGGGACGTGGGACGACTACCGTCAGAGCTCCCCTACTTACCAGCTGATGTTTGCAGTATGGCTCTTTCCTCGCCTTTTACGGTTAGCAGAGCCATGATCAATTATCGAACGATAATATGGATTATCATGAGCATCCCTAATGTTCATTGTCTTGGGACCTAATGACTAATGTCTTTACTCTTTCATCAACATTGGAGTAGTCGATATAGGCCTAGTCCGTTAGAGGGCAAAGATCTGAGAATAACTGTACGAAAAGTATAAAAAATCGTAAATGTGTGATTTTCATTACAATCATTTTTTTGCCCCACTAATTCGGGCAATTTGTGTCCCTATATTGCCCAGAATAACATGTTACACTCATTAATCCTGTCAAATAAGATCGTATATTGACGTTTGGAGGAAAAAATTGCGATGTCGCTGAATTTTTGCAGAGACATTCCTTATATAATACTTATTAACATACTAAAACTCCCCTACAATCGGACTGGAGCTTCAGCCGCCATATTGGAAAATGGCGGCCAAAAGGTGTTTGTTATCGAATATCTCCAAATTGGTTTGAGATAGACAAAATATCTCAATGGCAAAAATATATCCCATTTAATTCCCTACAAAACAGGTGTCTTCTATATTTTTGGTAGGGGCAAAGGTTACGTCACAAAATCGTGGTTTATATGTTGCTCATTGGAGTACCAGCTTATTTCCAAATTTTCACGCCCAGCATCAAACAATGCCCGGTAAATCCGTAAGAAATCGATTTAAATACAAAAGGACTTTTGTACGGGGTTCATGAAAGCTTCCGTAGTATTTAAAAAAATCAGTTCTGCGAAATCGAATTTTGCATTTACCCGGAATTTGGGTTTTTCCATTGTTGGTATTTCCTCAAAAATGACCTTTTTGACTATCCATTATTAAGCACTAAATAGCATCGGAGGAAAAATTCTTCCTACGCACATTGAAATGACTCAAATAATGATCCGATTACAACCAAAGTTTAAATCCAATATGGCTGCTAATTCCTAATATCCACAACATCAAAGTGAATTATGTAACAAAAAGAGTGTAAAAACAGCACGAAAACAGTATTCATATTGTGAATATTAGGAATTAGCAGCCATATTGGATTTGAACTTTGGTTGTAATCGGATCATTATTTAAGTCATTTCAATGTGCGAAGAAAGAATTTTTCCTCCAATGCTATTTAGTGCTTAATAATGGATGTAAAATATGGCATTTTTTAGGAAATGCCAACAATGGAAAAACCCAAATTCCGGGTAAATGCAAAATCTGATTTCGCAGAACTAATTTTTTAAAATACTAATAGAAGCTTTCATGAACCCCGTACAAAAGTCCTTTTGTATTTAAATCGATTTCTTACGGATTTACCGGGCATTGTTTGATGCTGGGCGTGAAAATTTGGAAATTAGCTGGTACTCCAATAAGCAACATATAAACCACGATTTTGTGACGTAACCTTTGCCCCTACCAAAACTATAGAAGACACCTGTTTTGTAGGGAATTGAATGGGGAATATTTTTGCGATTGAGATATTTTGTCTATCTCAAACAAATTTGGAGATATTCGATAACAATCACTTTGTGACCGCCATTGTTCCAAGATGGCGGCCGAAGCTCCAGGCCGATTGTAGGGATGTTTTTGTATGTTGATAAGTATCCTTTAAGGAAGGTCTCTGCAAAAATTCAGAGACATCGCAATTTTTTCCTCCCAAAATTCTTATTTGACAGGATTATCATAGTAAGTGAACAACGTTGTTGAGAATATTGTTAGGTCTAATTATTGATAGTTAGCTCTAGGCTAAGTTTGTTTAAATATTTGTATTGTAGAGTGTTGTTCATTTTCAAGTTTTTCACAAATTTACCTTTGAAAATAGAGATGCTGTTAGTGTTAGGATTGCTGAATGGTGGCAGGAATTAAAACAGCTAATGGTAATTTTGGTACAAACCCTGGATTAAACAAATAGGCCTAGTAGTTTTATTGCCATAGTACGGTAATAGAAATGGTTTAAAAACATATTTGAAGGTTTTCTCTTGTTACCAGTCGTAAAACAAAATATACAATGGCAGTTCGCACAAGACGTAACCAACGACGAACCACATGCAAGTCGAGACTGTACGTTAGAATGTAGACAGGCTGACCGACGTCTTGAAAGTTCTATTCAAGCAACTACGTCAGCGGCTGTCCGAATTGGCTTAAGTCTCCACGATGATTGCTGCATGAGGTGCGGGCAGTTACATTATTGTAGTGTGCTCTTCTTATAGTTATGCGATAAAACAAAATTTTGAATTATTTTGGGAAATCCAGAAATTTAAGTTTGGTCTGGCCCGGCCTGACTTAACGGAGGCGGAGGGCAAATCGCTGTATTGATATTTGTTCACATAGCCTATGTAGTCCTACCTGTTTAGCAATTAGCATTATTTTTTCAAATGTATGTGTAGGGCCTGTCTACTAACTAATACATATGAATAATTTACAGGTTACTGGAATGCAAGGTTACCAAGAAAATGTATTTAGAAGATACAAACATACTGCCAAGCATTGACAAAATAGATGCATCACTGAAACTGGAGATGGAGTCTGTGTCACAGGAATTAAAGAAATTTAGAATTGCAAATGCAAAATATGACCAACTTAGTGAATCGACAAGTACCAGAAAGTCTTGACCGAATACAAGGAATTAAAGAAATCTATCAGAGACAAGAAATGGCTTCTTAGACAATGTTGAAAGTGTAAAATGGAATTTTGATTGAACTAAGGCTACTGTTCAAGGTAATAGAGTTTCAAATTACAGAAAATATTTTTTTAAACAAAATAAATTTTAACCTGCACAGAGTTGCGTGTTGATGGTCATATTACATTGGTAATTGGCTCTATAACCAAGGTAATATTGGTATTGGCTCTATATTAGGCCTTATTCTTACTGGTCAATAAAGGCAAACATGATTATTTTAGTCAAGTGAATGTCATTCAAATTTCCTAGCTTTTAGTCAGACTCAGACAAGGATTATCCACTTAGAAACGTACCCCTTAATGCACAAAGATTTACCGGCGCAAAGTTGCGTCTTGTTAAAAATGGACTAGGTGGTCAAATCTACATCACATGTTAAATCATAGGGCTATAAAAACCTTATACACAAAGATAGTTGCATTAGCAGAAGCATCCGCAAGTCACTAGATGCGTTGGTAAAGTTGCGGCTACTCTGGATGTGACGCAAATGTCGACACTCCCTTTTTTGTATCAGAAAATGAATATTTCAACGAAAATTTTTGTATCAACATACAGTAAAGCAGGCAAGAATTGTGAAATATTAGAGTAAAAAATTGCAAAAAGTTCATAAAAATTGAGTGAAATTTGATCCCACAACCCTTTGCATAGAGATGCCTCTTGTTAACCACTACTCCAAAGTGGGTGACGTATATTACGAGTTTTGACCACTACATAAGGTTGCATGTTGCCAAAAACTCAATACAATGATTTGCTGTTTTCTATCTAGAAATTCTCTTTTAGTGCTAGAATAATTTATTCGAGTCATTTGGGACTGGTTTTTGCTTGGATTTTGTTTCTATTGATCTCCAAACATTATCATGGATCTTTGCCAATATTTGCGTCCGCAACTTACTGACGCAAGTCTTTTTGCATGAGGGGGGTACACTACTCATATAAAGGCAGTAGCAACTTGGCCATTACAAGTTACATTAAAATTAAAAAAATTATTGACTAAAATGTTGTCAACCCTAGCAGCAAGATGGCAAATTTTTCAAAAATGAATCACTCATTTGTTGCTACTAGGGCTGCCCAATTTAGTTTAATTCACTTAACGTTTAAACAATACCTCTCTCGTTGCCACGGGTCTTGGTTCAAATCCAGGGTAAGGCATGGTTAATTTGTTGTGCAAGCACTAGAGTTTAGGAGGGAAGCCCGAGTTGGGAGGGAAGCCCCCTTCAGTGTCATAACTACGGGGGGGGGGGGGGCGAGGGGGGGGAACAATTTTGTGGCAAGGTTTTTGTAAACTGACAATAAAACTATCAATCTTCACAATTATAAATTATCGACAAAACCACACTAAAACCTAGTAAAAAAAAAACACCATTTGCAATGTTAAAAATAAAAAAATTCTGGGGCTAAGCACCACATACCCCAGTGGCAGTTTTTAATGGTGTGAAAGGTGTGACAATTGCAAACCTAATCAGTTAGGAAAAATAACAATAAACCCTAATTTAATTAGTAGGATATGAGTGAAACTTATCTAGGTGCCCGTTAGGGCGTCACAGCCAAGCCGCGGTGCGCTACACACTCGGGCACCTTATGCAGCAAGCAGAGTTGGGGTGATTTCGAGGTGTCACCCAGCCATCATGAAACGTGATGTGAACTTAACAACTATCAAAGTCAAGGGGATTTGGGTACCTGACAACACATGCCAAATTTGGTTGGTGTACAAACATTCTTTCTTGGTGAAAAAATGACTTGAAACATGCTCAAAATCACTTCAAAGATGTTAGTTACTACTACTGACTACTGACTACTGTTAATTCGTCAGTTTCAATTGCCCAGCGATTCTGACCAAACGGGTGTGGCTACAACGTTCATATTTTACATAGACATTAAAGTGCTGCGCACAATTGGCATAGCATAAGCGTAGCGCAACGCAAGCACAAGGCAAGAAATATAAACAAGTGCACCTGGCTGCTTGAACTTGGCTTGAACACACAATTCACGTATGCATAGCGTAGGCGCGGAAGCACAGCGCAAGAGATGGTTATATTTTATATTTCTTATGCTTACGCTTGCGTTCGGTTATGATTGACCAATAGGAATCCAGAAACAACACGACTCAACACAAACGCCCATTTTTAGTGAAATCAAATTCACAACTATTGTTGTTTATGTCAGTGTCAAAATGGACGAATTCACACAAGACGACGTTATTGACGAGTACGAAATTGAGTCAACGTCAAGCGATGAGATTTTAATTATGTATGTTAGGCAGTATCGGCATTTGTATGATAATACTGCTAATGGTTTTAAAGACGAAGTGTGGGACTCCTTGGTTCTGTCAACAACAAAAAACCTGCGCAAAGTCGACGCGCAGTCATCTGATAACGAGCCTTCTAAAACTTTGCACAGCTTTGTAGTTTCTTTACGCCACGCTTCCGTTATGACAATTGTGCATGACTACATTCCTTTTGTTGCGCTTATGTTGCGCTTGTGTTGTGCTACGCTTATGCTATGCCAATTGTGCGCAGCACTTAAGGTAATAGTGATGTAGTTCCTTTTGAAAGAAAAAGTTTAAAAGTTTGCTGGAAGGCTTCCAATTAAAGGTTTTAATATAAGCCTTGTACAGGCATACAATCAACAAGTAACTATATAGTTACTTACTTGACAATGATTGCCCACATTGTTTACAAAAGCATGTCTTTGGGCCACTAGATATTTTACATTCTATTGTTAATTGTTAATTTCATAGCAATTAAATCGACTTTGATAAAATTATTATATTTTAACAAATAATTTTGCAATGGAACTTGAAAAAGTAATGAGATCCCACACATAACAAAAACTTGTAAAAATACACCCAAACCTTACACACTCAAAAGAAATGAGATCTTAAAAAAGGGCCAAGCTCCTCTACCCTTCCACATTTGCGCATTCTTAATTCATAAACGTACAGTGTCCCTTAACAACATCCTAGAAAAGCTTGGTGAAATAGAATTCGCATGACCATTATGTTAAAATCATTTAGAAAAAAAAAATTTGGATGAACTACGTATTATGTTTTAATTAATACTAGTTGCAAATTCTATTTTGCCAAGCTTTTCAAGGATGCTGTTACGGGACACTGTATGTTTATGAATTAAGAATGCGCAAATGTGGAAGGGTAGATGAGCTTGGCCCTTTTTTAGATCTCATTTCTTTTGAGTGTGTAAGATTTGGCTGTATTTTTACAAGTTTTTGTTATGTGTTTTGATAAACTGTAAGAAGAGCCCACAACATGCGAGTCAATTATTCTCTACTTTAAAGTTTATTCTATAATGTATTTAAAACTCACACAAGTACTTTACCCAATGTGGGAGTTACAAGCTCGCTTGTTACTTTGGGGAATTATTGGTTAAGTCTAAAAATGATGGTGAAATGCATTTAACCACGATTTCTCTAAGTAACACTCAACTGACAGTGCAGCCTGCAGCCTCCATATAGCCGCCTTATTTGGTGTATTCGGCACCACAAAAATAAAAACAAAACCGGAATTCCTAAAAAAGAGAAAAATATTAAATTATTTTCATAACAAACTTAGATTGTGCAAAATCAAACTATTTGAACAAAATGTTCCCTTCCCGGAGGTTGTGCCAGGTTCCCCCAAACTCCCATATGATGTAGTATACTTGTTAAAGCTTCCGACCTATCAATTGCACATCTGCAGTGATGTCATGCGAGTATACGGCGTAAACCCAAAACGCAATATATACCTTTCAGTAAACCAAAACAAAATACAAATCAGGGATTAGGTATCTACGCTGTATACGGTGCATATTATTATACTCTTGTAGAACAAATGAATAAATCCAATTTCAAGTCAAAGCACACAATCTAATTTTATTATTATTATTATTATTATTATTATTATTGAAGAGAAATTATAACATTGACGGGATGTTTCGTCGCGTCGTGGTGGTGAATAATTTACATTATTCCTTACTTCCCGACGTAGCGTCATCACTGTGGATGACATTTTCAAGGGACTGCTGTTTTGTTTGCCTCTGTTGCAAACGTTCACTTCTTCTTGGAACTGCCAGGATGGCGGTGGACGGCTCTATTTGTTGCTGTTGTGTGACGCGACGAAACATCCCGTCAATGTTATAATTTCTCTTCAATTATATCGGGTAGCAAAAGTATAACTTGTGAATTATTATTATTATTATTATCATTTATTTATTTTCAATTTGTTATGACGAATACATAATATTGATGATACAATATATCAGTCGAAAACAATTTGATGGTAGTGAGAGTTAGAGCAAGATAGCACATGAAATGTGTCTCACTACCATTACCATTGCAATCACACCAATCATCAGTAACAAAATACAAACAACCGTAACAAAAACACTAACAAAATTATTTTAAAAACATTCCTAAAACTCGTTAAAATCCTTCAATCACATTCTTATAATCGAAAAACTTTCCGGGGCTGTGCGCCCCGGCCCCGCACTAGCTAAAGGACGTTCCCGCCCAGACCCCTCATTGTACTAAATCATGTTCTTTACTCACGGAAGAGCGTATGTCCATAAATAAATTTTTGCTGGCACCACTGCACACCTGATGAGTTGAAAAGCCGCCATTGTCTGACCCGCCCCTGGGGGGGGGGGGGGGGGGGGGCAAACACCCATTGTACCAGGATACAAGTATGTTTGGTTTGGGGGGGGGGGGGGGGGCCAAAAAAAACAACCAGTCTTGTGACCAGGATTGATAGTAATGTTTTGCTTGATTAAAAAATGTGTGCCCACCACACCCCCCAAAAAAAAAACACAACAAGGCGTTTAGCGCATAGGTATATGCGAACTTGCGATTTTAATGGTTGTCCAATTTCCACGGTCAGTATGAATATGATGAAGGTCTTCTGATGAAAAATGCATTACAATTGTACAATTGCTTAAAAAGTTTGCTATTGGGTCAATTTGTTATGTATTAGCTGATTTTTAAGATCTTTGTTTTATAGAGGATAATTGCGTAGTGGGCCAACAGACAAATTGTAAAGTAGGCTACAATTTTTCTATCTTAATTTGTGCACTTTATTAGATTTATTTCATTACTGAAATGTTTGAAACTTATCTATCATTGGTTGTATGTGAGCGCTATGTTATAGGTATGTGCATTTTATGCAGATAATTTACATTATTACTAATTGTCCGATATATTTATAATAATTTAACTACATAATTTAATTGCAATCGGTAATTTCACACGAAATATCATCTTTAAACTTTTTTTTATATGAGGTAATTTGGATAGTAATGGAACAGAAATTTAATGAGGAATTTTTTTATTAATACAGCATGAATTGAATTCTATTTTAAGGTTTTTGAATAACATCATTGTATGATGTGTAAGCATGTAGGTGTTATGAATGTCATGTAATTATTTAATATATTCGAATAATTTAAATTTACAAATTTAGATTTTTCATGACAAATCTAATTTTGTCTTAATTGGATGCTCAAAAAAAATGAATATGTTAAGTTCATAAAATAAGGTTTGTAAAAAATCATTAATCGAATAAGCATGTAGGTGTTAAACGATAAATGAAAATTAAAAAAAATCATAAAATTGCGGTTTTCATAAGAAATAATTTTTCGATTGCGCTCAAAAATGTGGCAGTTCTAAGTTCAGAGATTTCGAAGGCCTCCAGAAAATTTCATCGCAATTGGAGTATCAGTTTTGCCGGAATCGTGTGGACAAACATACAAAAATACAGGAAAAAAAAACAATCCGGATTTTTTTCTTTAGTCTAGTAGAATGGAATCTTTGCTTCGCTCATCCAATTAGTATTAGTATTAGTAGTTTTAGGGCGCTTGAACAGCTTAAATTATTCGCGCCTCCATGATAAAACCATTTTTATAAGTACTAGGAAGCTTCGCAAACGCTTTTTCAGGCGCGTTGTTGGTTGAGCGTATGTTTTTTTAAACGAAAAAAGTGTAAAATTACGATTTTAATGAGAAATTATGTTTCGATTGCGCTCAAATTTCACACGAATATATTAATTCATAAAATTAAGGTTTTGTGAAAAAATCATAACAATAGGATAAAGCATGTAGGTGTTATTAAGTCGAAGAAATTTTTAAAAAATCGGAAAAAAATCGTAAAATTGTGATTTTAATGAGAAATAATTTTTCGATTGCGCTCAAAAACGTGGCAGTTCTAAGTTCAGAGATTTCGAAGGCCTCCATAAAATTTCATCGCAATTGGAGTATCGGTTTAGCCGGAATCGTGTGGACAAACACACAAAAATACAAAAAAAAAAAGGATTTTTATCTCCAGTGTAGTGAAATGGAATCTTCGCTACGCTCGCTATGCTCATCCAATGAGTTACCACCATGTATACTTCTTACCAAGGGGAGGAACGTAAGGGGAGACGCGGGGGGACAAGGGTTCAAGGGGAGAAGGGTTGGACAGGCCTGTGCTGGTCAGAACCAGCCACAAGCATAATGGGGAAGTCAGGGGTTCCCCCACGTCGTGGTTGTCTTTGTCTGGGTCATCATCCGTCCGTGTTGTCATTGTCATTGCCGTCGGGGAGGTAGTCAAAGGGAAGGGGGAAATTCCCCGACGACGACCCAGAGCTTGCCATTAGTTTTACGGAGTGAAACTCCCCTACTCACGGGCCAAACCACGAGAAGGTTGCGAGTTGGGCTTTGATGGCCCTATGTTCTCTATGCTTTCCCAATCTGTCAAGTGTCAACCGTTCTCCAATCAAAACTAAACTTGCCGGTTGGCCTTTTCCAGACTTTGTAATGCCAACCTTTGTGAATCGTTCCTAAATATTTCTGCCTTTTGAGCGGTTGACCTTGAAATAAAGTACCGTGATGGACACAACCACACTGAATGGGTCAAATAACACTGGGACACAGCATTTTTCTTGTTGTGTTTTGATCTCGAGGGTGGAAGGGGATATCACAATTTTTTGCAAGGATTTTGGCATAGCGGGAGTTTACATGTTTAAACATAGTTGCCACGTCCAACTCTACGTTGGGTCCGTTTTAAAGATAAGCCTCTCCTCTCCTGACTCCACTCTTCTCACCACATTCCAGTCTCCTCTCTATTCTATATCTTTCCAGCGCACTATCCTGGCATTGTCATGGTCTGCCCCTTGTTATTCTATAGGTGGAACCCACAAGAGCTCGGTGGTGGAACCAGATAAGCTGGCGGCCGTCAAGGTCAAGCGAGAGCACCGACGCCAACGTTGACAATTTACACACAACTGACATTATTAGGGCCTTCCGTATTTGGTCATGTTATCGTGATAAGTTATCACATATATCAACATTTTATGAGCTGTGAATAAAGTTGTTTGTCCCACAGAGTCAGTATTTTAACGAAATAATGATTTTAAGTAATCACGATTACGAAAGTGTTTTTTTGCCTTGTTGGTAATGGTGTGTCCCAAGTTCCAGCTGTTTATAATGCCAACCTTGCCAGATGTGATGTCAATGTTTAGGAGCATCAAAATGTCATGATTTTATTCGTACACTTCATAAATACTTTATTTTTAGGATATGTTGGGCAAGGCTTGGCTTTAAAATAGTCGTGTTTTTCTTCGAAAGCAGTTTTAGAGACCGTTATTTTATTTACTTTTTGCCGATCCTGTGGCCATTGTGCGTGAGCGACCGCCACCTTAACTGGTTCCACCTATACCAGAGATTTCCAATTCCATCATGCTTTTGGGCATTCTTGCTCATAACACCCTTTAATGATTAACTTTAATGATTAATCTTCTCTCTCCACATTATGATTAATGTATTATTATTACATTTTGTATTACATATTAAATGTTCAAAGAGGTGTGCGAGTATTCGAATTTTCAAATTTGAACTAACATATCAAGTGTTCAAACTCGTTTTGAAACCAAACTTCCTATATTCACATCCTTTTGAACAAGTAGTTCAACGGGCCTTCAAAGTCCAACTCGCTACCTTCCCATGGTTTGGCCTGTGAGTAGGGGAGTAGTGTATTCCCCAAAACTAAGGGCGAGCTCTGGCCAGTTGGGGTGCGTGTTGCAGAGAGAGCTCTCGCGCAACTTTTTATCACACCTTTCTTCATTCACACAGCCTTACTCATATTTATTTTCTTCTTTCACTTTTTTTCTTCTCCATACTTGCCGGCCGTCTCTGCAACGAGCACTTCTCCGTTCCCACCCAGTTTAACCCATCCTTTCCAACATCCTCACTCCTTCCCATTAATCCCCTGCGTCTTCCCTTACGTTCCTCCCTTTGGAAAGAAGAAAACATGGTGGTAATCCACAATTATGGAAAAAGAAAATTTGGAAGATTCCAATACACTTGACATGGGCACTGATAACTCTACTGTTGAGTGCCCTAAAACAACATTAACTAACTAAGTAGTTCAACCAATGCAGAACAGAGCCCTGAATTTAGAAACCATGAACACTAGCAAGAAACTATTTCTGAACACTATTTGCAGTGTGTTGAGGGTGTTTCGTCAATCGGAAAGTTCCAACACTTGCATCTCAAGAATTAGATTTGAAATCTCATAAAGTGCCAATTTATTAAATGCAGATAGTCTAAATGTAAATGATAATAAATTGTTCTATTATTCGAACTCAAAACATAATGTTTGAACTCACTTTTCGATTTAAAAATAAAAATAAAAATCTGTTGTTTGCTCACCGCTATTAAATGTAATTTCAATTTGTTATTTCATCTTTCCAAGTGTCACCTAATTAAATTATTAAACACTAAATTTAACTTTCAGTGGACCCCATCAAATTATTATTGTAAATAAAAACAATAAATAAAAACAATATGAACGGAATGGCACAGGCAGTTTGAAGTAGTGGCAATCTTCCTGAAATAAAATTTGGGAAGGAATGTGCAGAGCTCTGCTATTAGTATAGATAGATTAATTTAGTAAATTATTAGACATTCATATTGCCAATATTCAATACACGTACAGTTTAATATTTAAAATCACATACAAATTAAATTACCATATTGCATGTGGATAAAATTGCACATTTTAACAAAAGTGCTGGTCCCTAGATCTCAATTTGTCTGATTTTTTCATCTAAACACATTACCAAAATCAGAATCGATATGTTTTACTGAAAATCTGTTTTGTGGCTGAATGGAACTTGCAATTAGTTTGGAAGATAACCGCTGTTTGGCCACGATTCACCCGTGGCTTGTCAATTAACTTGCTCAGTTTCAAAAGTTTGTTTTCAACACTGAGTTTTTGTGGTGAATAGAAAGTTCTTATGCCAATAGTTGTTCCTAAGCAAGTAAGCAGATGCTGACGTCACCGGTGGGTGGATTGCAGCCATACTTACGTACTTGCTTCGGAGGAACTATAGTTACATTTCCCAAGTTCTTGACAATTAATAAAATTTCCTTCTTTGATTCATGACCAACAGTTTTTTTAATAAGTTTAAAAAAATCTTAAGTGTATAATAGTCATTAATTTTATTGCAGAATAAATTAAATTACCCGCATACCCGTTACTTTCGCAATGCCAGTTTGCGTTTACTACTATGTATTAGTTTTTGCTTTAAATGCTAATATTTATTTTGGGCATGATTATCATAATATAGGCCTACCTAATAATGAATTAAAAAATAAAAAGTAAGTTTTTATTTATATCTTCATTACATTATTAAATTACTGGTATAGACGTGGATTAAGGTAACAACTTTAAATTAGCTGCAGTTGTCATCAGCAGGTGAAAAGTTTTGCCGCCCCAGCCATTCAGGCTGGGATTTATGTTCTCTTTGCTTTCCCAACCTGTCAACCCTTCTCCAGTCTGGTATAGACAAAGTTGAAATTCAATTGGAAAAATAAAAGGTTAAAAGAGAACAAGAATTTTTGAAAAGTGCATTATTTCAATGAACTAGATAGGTATTTGAAAAGTGAATTTAAAAAAGGACTCCAAAAATTGACAAAGGCCCCAATGACCAAATACCACAACAGCTAATTTTTATAAAAAATATAAATAAAATAATAATTTGTTTGCTAATCTGGTCGTTCATGAAATGTAGAAACCAAATTTAGCCCACAAAGTTTACATTTAATAGTATGAACTATGTAGTATGTAGTAAGTATAAATTGCACAAAACCTGAGCCTAATGTTTTATGCAGCTTTAAATCACACCCAGAGTTTTATTTTTTAAGCACATGGAACTTTGTGTAGAAAATGTAGCTGTTCACCCAGCCGGTGCTAATAAACAGTCTTGGTCGAGATCCTCAAAAAGAGATTTTTTCAAGTAATCAAGGTATGTGGCTAACATAACAACAATTTCTAACGGTTACAAATGATGGGTTACAACTTCCTTCAAGAAACTCAAGGTTACTGGATACTGATCCTAAAAATGATTATTACGACTGAGGGTTTAAGCACATACATAGGCATACATGTCAAAATGGATGAAAACTTATAAGTTATAAACAATGAAATTCACTGAAACGGCAGTGTCTCAGGTCGACTGACTTTTTCTGATTGTAACCAGCTTTTTGAGTTCATGTCCCTTTAAAAGCTGATAACCACAACCATCGAGACATCAATTTAGTTTTTTATATTTCCTCGTTAGAAATCAATCTTCATTATATGTACGTTACTACTTGATGTTGACAACATGATGTTTGCTTAAATTTAAATTTTTGAATGTTTACCATAAAATGATCAATGATCATGTTATGTGCAAAATAAAACTAAAAAGTGCCAGTACAGCACAGTAAAGTCAACAGAGCATTTTAATGTACAATGTAGTACATTGTACTGGTAGATGGGGAGGGAGGGATATTTTATAAGGCCCTAAGTTTTGAAATTTACTTAATTTGTTTATTGGTTTGTGTTAATATTGGCTAGCCAAAAATTAGGAACATACAGTACTATATTATGATTTTGGCAGTTTAACCAAAATACAGCTTACATTTCAATTTTTAATTAAGTTGTGACCATCCTAAATTGTACAAAAATAGGGCCAGATTCATACACTATGTAGCTACCAGTAATGTAGCGATAGTAAAATTTACTGGTGGACCTAGGTCTAGACATATTTTACTACATGTTACAGTACAAATTAATTGGATGCATAAAATGTCCAGTAGCTTGCACTCCCACATTTATTTTCATATAATTTTTTTTTCCACGTTAAAAAGTGTTAAATCAGGGTGTGTATATTGTGATTGATATTTGCTGATAAAGCGCTCATTAAAAAATAGCTGTCATAGGAGACATCGAAGTAGATGAGGTGTTGAGCCTGGCTAGCAAACACTGAAAGTCCACAGCCCGAGAAACTGGTGATACGTCATCCCCCGACCTGACTTATGTTGGAACCGGGTGTTTGATTATTATAAAGCGCCCTAAAACTATTTAAAATAATAATAATACTTTTGTGAAAACAAAACTCCCCACCTTTTCCAGATTGAAAACCGTATTTTTCTAGGCTGGAATATGACCGATTGGTAAAATCGCCGAGCTTGCCCGGGCCAGAGTTCCTGACACTTTGGTTTTATAGATTTGATTCATGTGGTGTTTTAGATAGTAGCCTAATATGTTTTAGGGAAAATAATGAAATTCCAGGAATATAAGCAATTTCCTAATTTTTTCAGGTTTTCCAGATTTGTAGACACCCTGTGTGTGTGTGTGTGTGTGTGTGTGTGTGTGTGTGTGTGTGTGTCTACGTATGTCTACTACCTATAGGCCCTAAGCAGGCAAAAGAAAGGTCCTAGTTTGGTTTTGTTTGCTATAGAGGCCTATGGGAGACCGTATGACAGAAAGAGGGTGCTGTGAGCGATTTAGTTCACTTGCCACACATTTAGAACAGACACGTTTTTGTCCATATTGTTGTCTCGCAATTCAATATTGTAACAGTAACTGTTATTAGCCTAATAAAATGTTTTTTTGTTTAAAAACAGATGCGTCAGTGTTGTTTGTTATAATTTAAGCAATCAGCAAAGTTAACAAAAAAGAAAAGAATGTCTGATGACAATAGGCAGTCTAACGCTTGCCTTGCGCATGGGGTTGTGATTTAGCCGTATCACAGCTTTATTTATTTGCAAAACAAAATAATTTCATGTGTGAATGAAGGGGCAGACTGTGAATTTGTTGAACTGTACCGCTTCTCTCATAGGGTCTCCCGAAACTAATTTCTTGTACCCCCTACATGGTCCCTTTTTTATTCTTTTCACTTTGTATTATTTTATGCAAGTCAAATTATATTAGGATTTTTTTTACAATTTTCTTGTAGGTAGGCCTATTTGTTGTGACCAAATTGTAATCAGAAAAACAAAGAGGTACCATCACCAATCTGAGTACCTACCACTGTACTAGTACATGCAATAAAATCGATTTGACGGAAGGAGCAATGTCGACAAAAGTTCAAAAAGTAGCCGACGCACATTAATGCACATTTTTTGCTCAATTGGTAACTGGTGATTGATTGGATTGGGATTTTGAACTTTGTATTAGTTGTACACAAATGCTAAATTTAGGTCAAGACTGATTAATTATATTGCAGTGCACACATAGCCTATAGTAGAAAAAACTAGAATGTACAAATCTTATGAAAGTGAAAATACATATTATTGCAATTAAAAAGCTATTACGTAGCTCAATAATTAGTTGTAGCACAAATAGAGCCTTAGGTAGGGTACAGTAGGTACCTTGTAGGCCTACCGGCCATATTATTGAAAACTTGAGATCACAATTTACAGTCTCTACTAAAATGACCTTGATCTAGGTAGATAATTAATGTTACTGATGATGATGATGATGATGTAAATTCACACATCTTTATAAATGCTTTGGTTAACTTACTAGTTACTAGCCACCTTTCCCAGATGCTGATTTATTCTAAACTATGAAAATTAAAAGCAAGTACTTGTACTATTACCTAGTACCTAGATTGAAATATGAGTGTGTATGAACATACAGCTGCCATCTGAAAGTTAATGATTGAAGCACGTTTATTAAAGACCAAACCGAGTGTTCACTTCATTAAGAAAGTGAAGAAGCACTTGTAGCCCTAGAAACTTGCATTCAAATTGCAGACATGGCACAAAATATAAATAATTGCTTGGTAAATGAATGTATTTCATCATCACTCGAGGCTCAAGTCGCTGTCATCGGCGTCATCTTCCTGTGATCGGATTATCGACGGTTGAAAAGTCTTGTCCGGCAGCATACCGTGTTCGAGTAGAAAGCTTTCAACATCTTCCGCATAGAAGTCGTCCCCCAACTCGTCGCCTAATCTCACAAAGTTTCCAACCAAAAGTCCCGCTTTGTAAGCAAGCAAGGCAGGAACTCCGCTGATCTTGAATTGTTTGCTTACGCCCGCAACGGAACCATTCAGTTTGCAGAATTTGACTTGCGAGTATTCTTGACTGAGGGTGATCAGACTACCGTTCATAGCCTCACAGCTGGGAATTTTTTCCTCGTAAATGTGTATGATAACGGTGACAGATTTCTGTTCTTTATCGATTGCGTCCAAGAATTCCTTTCCGTTCCGAAGATTTATCAGCTTCCCAAACTTGGGTAAAGCAGATGCCTTCGATATCATCTCCTTCATGCGTTCCTTCTGATACTGAAGAAGAAAGTCATCGGAAAGTAACTCCGCAAGTTCCGGGTCTTCGGCAGCCTTCTCCCGCTCTTCATCCAATGCCGATCGACAGGTAAGCGAGAGCTTTTTTATCAATTCCACGCGTTCTCTATCTTGATCTGCGCGTTTTTCTGCCTCCACCTGTTTGAATCTCTGCCAGTCCTTCATGACCCCTTTCGGACCTGTGTTTGTTGATGATCCCTCCCATTTGTATGGTTCAGGATGAGGGGGCGGGGCCGCGGATGCAGTTTGTTGACTTCGTCCCGAAGACGCTTTTCCATTGCCTTCATCCTCCGACTTTTCGTCCTCGCTTTCACTACTGCTGCAGTAGCAATGGGCTTTATCGCCAAGAATTTTATCTTCTAGTGTAGCCATTATGTTTTATATTCACGTACAAATGTAAAAAATGTAAAACTTACACTGAAATCACCTTTTCAGCAACAGCAAAATATAGAAGTTGACAGTTGATTCCCAGTCCCCGAGCACAGTGGTCCCGAGCCGAGAGTAAAAAATTCGTTGGCAGCACTGATAAATGCTCAAATTCGGCTTTGTTGTTGTACGTTGGTCATACTGCGTTACACCCGGTGGTAGGCCTATTTTCTGTCATTCTGCTATGTGTAGATAACTCGTTCTTTATTTTGTGTAAGAAATTCGTGTAGACGGCCCAGAGTCCGCGAATTTACTTCACTTTTAACTAACAAATATACTACTAGTAAGTATGGAACCTTTATTAATCAAGAAATTGAATTTGGATGTTATCTTTCCTAGTTTTCAAGCCACACCTTGCCTAGGGCCTGGCTTGGATGAGTCAGAAAGAGGCGTGACTCTTAAATTATAGGCCTATTTCCTTTATTTCCACAGTCAAAACATTAGAGATGGCTGAAAGACACAGTTTTGGTGTTAATCCTATTACCACCCACGCTTGGAACAAGGACAGAACCCGTAAGTAGGCTTGGAAAATAATTTATGTTAGGCCTTTGCTATGTGGTGCCTAGGGCTGCCCCTAGCTAGGCCGGCACTTATTCGGCTAGTGGGGTCCAACTTTTATACACCTTGTTAACACTGCTATATTGCCTTGTTACCACTTATGTAAAAGGTGTACTTTCGTTCTGTTAGCCGAACTTTCCGCTGGCTACAGTGCGCCGCGCTAGGCTAGGCCTAGTTCTAGGATATAATCGATAGGAGCGCACCCGAAATCCTTTCCGTTACAGTGTATATAAAAGTTAGACCCCCGTAGCCGAATAAGTACCCCTAGGCCTAGGCGCCTAGGCTGGGTCTATAAATTTTCTTAAATACCATTGAACCTTTATTAAACGAAGCATAGGGCTAGCCTAGCTAGACCCTATGGTTTTATAAATTTTGGGGTAAAGTTGGCCCTGCCTTGGCCCACTCTACATTACTTTATTTTTGTGTTGTAGAGGTGGCACTTACACCCAACAATCAAGAAGTAAACATTTATCAACGTGTGGACAATGACTGGAAACTTGTTGATAACCTAAACCAGCATGACTTACGTGTCACGGGCATTGATTGGGCCCCCAAGACCAATCGTATTGTCACTTGTGCCGTGGATCGTAACGCGTACGTCTGGACTCAAGGGGATGATGGCAAATGGAAACCAACGCTTGTCTTGTTGCGTATTAATCGTGCGGCCACTTGTGTCAAGTGGTCTCCACTTGGTAAGTTGACCATACGTTCTCAATTAGGCCTAACCTAGCGAATAGGCAAGTTTAATTTACAACTGGAACTCTTGTAGTTGGGAGGTTCCAACTTGTTAACACTGCTATATTGCCTTGTTACTACTTATGTTAACGGTCTATGTTCCAAAAATATCAATAACTTTTGCCAATAGATGCCTCTCGCGTCGATTTTACTCCAGCGCAACCTAGTTGCGTTTTCGAGCACTGAAGCAGCAGATATCTTCTGTACCGACCCTACCTCTACAGACCAGACATACGTGGCGACAGAAAAGATGAAAAGGGAGGTTGACAGAAGAAGTCTGACAACCTCATTCAAATTCTTGTTTCTTTCAATAACCCTTCGTCCAGCTCACTGCCTTGTCTATTGTATACGCCAAATCGGCGAGCGCTGACCGACAAGAAAATTCCTGTCTTAATAAACACATTTTTTTAATAATTACTAATTTATGAAATTATATATGAAATCAGCAACTCGTACACATTGCAAAATGTTTTTAATCGAATCTCTACGACGAAAATTGGCATTTCACATCAAATAGGATGTCGGAAGTTGAAATGCTAATTTTGGTCCTAGAACTTCGATTAAAAACATTTTCCAATGTGTAGGAGTTGCTGATCTCATATATAATTTCACAAATTAGTAATTATAAAAAATACGTGTTTAATAAGACAGGAATGTTCTTGATGGTCAGTGCGCGCCTGCTATTCGGCATACAATAGAAGAGCATCTACTCAAAAGGTTCATGTTCTTGAAAGCCAATTCAAAGAGTGATATGGGGCTTATTCTTTGACGCAGCTGCACGCTACCCCTGCCACCGAACCTCGGCCCTGTGGACGGAAGCAATGGAGTTGAATAGAACTTGAAAGGGTGGCTTGAATTCATAATTCACCTGTCATTGTTTACTATCGCTTGTGCATAAAACATATTAATATGAGGGAAATTGTTGCATTTTCCGAAGAAATCGTACACAATATAGTAAATACGATTGAAGCTAGCTTTTGAATTAAAATTTTCAGGCAAAATTTGACTTTTTGTCTTACACAAACCCCATGTGTGTCTCCCTTTGAATACACATGTTACGTGATGTCCAGGAGAGAAACAAAGAACCACAACAACGTTGCATCCTTGGTATTATACCTCCTCTAAGCTTAGTACTTAGTAAGCGACGTGTAATAAAATTAAAAATGGTAATGACAACTTGATAATAAGCCTACAATAATTCAATCAATAAAACGGATTGCAGAGCGCGTGATACAATTTCATTATCAACAACAAGACCTAATAATTACCTCTTTTCATCAGAAGTAATTAGCCTTACTGTCAATAACTGTGCATTATCTCCGTATTCGTTCCTAATTTGGGATGCTGCCGTGCCGTCTGTTCTATGAGAGGGGCAAACAACATCGCGTGAAATGAATGACAATTGCCAAACATAGAATCGATTTATGGCATATTATATTTTAGTCTTGTGTGTGTAATTGTCGCTTACCCCGGTGTAAAATCTGGAGGTATAATTCTTCTTGCTATAAGTATTATTTTCTTATTTCATGACGAACGATACGCCTTAGAATTCGTCACATGTGAATATTTTGTTGTCTGAAAAACCTTTTGTAAATCCAATGACACGCTTGACCAGAATACTATATTCCCATGCCTGCATAAGATCATTGGCATAGCGAAAAAAAATTATGTGTTTATTTTTATAAAGTATGCGAGTATCAGGTACTCAATCGACTCATTACGTAATCTAATTAAATTTGAAAGAAAATTTGTTACAAACGTAACGAGGTAGTAATTTTAAGTAGGCCTAGTTTAGCGGGCTAATTCCCCCCCCCCCATGCCAATTAAAACTTCACTTTTGAAAGACATTAGATTGACAGCCGCCTGCCAAGGTACGACTCACTACCAGAACTCACGTAGGCCCTATGAGAGTTATACTTTTTACGGTTGTCATTTCAATATAGGCCCACTATTATTGTATTTAATTTTAATTCATTATTTGGTTGTTTGACATTATTAATCCATGTGATAAGGTACGGAATTTATCACCCAACGATTGAAATCACTTTACAAATATCTTGTTCATGTATTGTTTACAGAATAGTTATTAATTATATGAGAATTATAACCGTCGTATTATTACAAGGCATACTGTTATATAACATTGAGTTTTTCGCGAATCATTTTCAGATTTTCCCTAATAGCTTCTCGGCGCCGCCTTTCTTACTACGCAGCCGACGGCAACCGCGGACGTCGTGGAAACGTTAATCCGTCCCCAAATGTATTATAATTTTGGTCACGTGGTTTCACTTATCAAAACGAGACTGAAAGCTGTAAAAACTTCCACGTAAATAAAGTTTGTTTTGGTCATCCACTTACAATACATCCATTGTTTAATTCTGTCCAGTTTTTGTACTTCTTACTATTTATGTAACCGATTATTGTATACATTCACGGAAGAAGATATATTATCAGAAATTGCTAATTAGTTTTCACACTTTGAGTTTTTGAACCAAAATAAGTTTTCAGTTCACCCAAATATGGTTTATCATGAGCATCTTTGCGTGCTAGTGCGGAGTGCGAGTGCATGTGAGAGCGTGTTGTTTGCTTTTAGTTTAGTTGTGTATTTGTTGGAGTGCACTAAAAATTATTTACTGAATTTGGAGTTAGACCAGTCGGGATGTGGGCCAGCGATATGTGAACATATTGAAAAGTAATTGTGACTATTCAAATTTCTTTACTCATATCAATATACCTAATCGCTGTAAATTATTTTTATTTTATCATTTATATCAAAAGACATGCGATTCAAACGATTGTATTTCTAAAATTGTATCATATTCATATCATTTATTATAATTGTAATTATTTTTCTTTCTCTACTCAAGTCAATATAATCAATGGAATTTACTATCATTTCTTCACTTATGTCAAGAGACATGGTATTTCATTAAAAGTAATCCATTTATAATTTGATGAATGTTGATCATATTTGGAAGGACCCCTCTTCCTACATCCCACCAATTTCTAAGAACACTTTATGATACGGTTTGTCTATAAATTAATAATAAAAAAATTTTAATATAAATTTATATATATAATAATTTATAAATTATAATAATATAAATTACAATATAAATTTATAATGTTAAAACTGTATTTTCGATTATTAGTATGTAGGGGGCCTATGTGCTAAAAAGTAATAGTTCTGTAGTCCAAAGAGGATACTCAAATCGGACATTTGAGTTGACAGATTCTAAATCCAGAACTCGTCTAGAAAAAGCTGTTTGGTCATGGTAGTTGAAAACTAATTTATACAGTCATTGTAGTCACAATGCCATTCATAACACGACGAGAGACTTTGCTTTTACCTGGAACTGCAACCGTGAAAGGGTCAAGATCTCCGCTTGGCTCGCCTTTCTTCGGCTGCTCTTTTGTCTGTCTGGAAGGAACGTTCAACGAGTTCCTAATATTGCCACAAAACCCAGAGCGCGAGCTCACAGACGTACATTAAAACGCGCGAAAACTGTTTATATTGATTTAATAGTCTTCCATATTAATGAGAATATTGATACTTACTCTTGGAACTGGTAATAGTATTTAAAAATTGTGTGAGAAAACCACACATTTATCTCATGATCCAGTCCATTTCTTATGAGAAATTAGCATATAGGTCTGTCCCATTTAAAATCGAATCAATGTATGCTAATTGTAAAAAGAGTATGACAAATTTCAATCCTTCATCTGTTCCTCAAAGTAATTTGAAAGATTTTAGACAACAGGAAAGTGCTTTAAAAAAATAATTAGTAGACCTCTGCACATACAGAGCGCTATGGGGACATCCAGCCTTAAAGGTGTACTTTCGTTAAGTTAGTCGAACTTTCCGCCTAGTTGTAGTACGCCGCGCTAGTTCTAGGATATAATCGATAAGAGCGCACCCGAAATCTTTTCCGTAACAAGTTGGAACCTCCCAACTACAAGAGTACCTTACAATTAACCTTTTTCAGTGTAGGCCTACATCCAAGGAGGACATAGCCTACATTGTGTCTTGACATAGACAATAAATGTGTGTGGTTGCTTAAGCATCATTCACAACTAGTTCTAAGGCGTAAGGCCTAAGTCGCATGGTGTAAGTCTTAAGAAATGTGAGTCGTTCACAACCGCCTTGCTTCTCTCTCTTTTCTCACTCGTACTCACACAGCTCACTGTTCTGATTGGCTCGTCATAAGGCCTAGTCGTAAGAATTGGATTTTGGGCTAGGCCTATTCGTTACGACTTGAGATGGGCAAAAGCGTGTATCTTACTACACGTGTACACGCTGGCTGTCTGTGCGTGTACACGCGTGTACTATGTATATTTTAAGAAAGCTGAAAAAAAGTTGTACATGTTTATTTATTACTGTATATTTTTATTGCATTCTGAACAGTATAAACACGGCGATGGCGTTCAGTTCAGTTTATCAGTCAGTAAATGACGTGGCTGATGTTTCATTGACCTAGAAAGTTAAAAGGGTGATGGTATGGTTGAGGCTTGCGTGATAAAGAGGGCGGGGGGGGGGGGGGAGATATAAGGCTTGTGATTTACCATAGTTCCCGTGATACTTGAATTGTGCAGCAACTCCTTCGCGCACAGTCGGCATTTAACCTTCTTTCCCGCGACTATCTTATCAAAGAACTTCCAGTCAAGAGATATTCTAAACAATTAACAGTCATGCGTCACTGACTCTAATCTCAACACGCGTAAACAACTAAGCGGGCGGCGGGCGGCGAGCGACTGCGAGCGGTCTGGAACCATCTGGAACGTGTGTGCCGGTCAGGGGGGGAGGGGGAAGGCAAGGCCGCCGTGGCAAGGGATCGCAACCAACTTACCGTTTTGCGGGAAGGCGGCGGCGGCGGCGGCTGACCTAAAGAGCTCGTATTTCAAAATAGAATTATTGAAATCTGAAATCTCGACGACTGAACAATGTTGATTGAAAGTCGACGTGTATTTTTTTTTTAAATTATGTACACGTGTACACGTAGACGGACGTGTACACGTCTCATCCCTAGTTACGACTTAAGCCTTGCGACTTAGGACGAGTTGTGAACGTTCTGATTGCCACACATACTCGGCAATACAAAATATTACGCCTTAGGAACTAGTTGAACTAGAACTACGACGACGACGTGAGACGACGTGAGAAACTAGGGCGCTTCAACCGGTTAGGTCATATTGCGCCACCTGTGTTTATGACAATTGACTAGATGAGTTTTTGGTGTGTTTGATTATTATTATTATTATTATTATTATTATTATTATTATTATTATTATTATTATTATTATTATTATTATTATTATTATTATGATGATGTTTATTATTATTATTATTATTATTATTATTATTATTATTATTATTATTATTTAAGAGTTTTCTAAGTGTATAAGTAACAAAAGAAAGACATAATGATGACGAAAGTAATAGCAAAACAAAAGTTATGTATGGGAATAAAATTAAAGTAATTTAAGAAATGTGTATGAAGTTAATTAAAGTTTGTTAAATAGATTACTTTGGATGAGAAATTTGGAAAGTTTGTCGCCGTTATCATATGACAGAAGTTCTTCATATGATTGGGAGAGATCAAATTGCGTGCGCAAGGCATCACATTTGGTACATTCTGCTATCATATGATGTACGGTTAAACTTAAAGGTACATCATATGTGTCACATTTGGGAAAAACCTTTTCTCTGGTTAAGAGATATCCGTGTGTTAGGCGTGTGTGCCCTATACGAAGTCTAGACAATACCACCTCTTCTCTATGTGAAAGTCGAGACGTAGTGGACGAATTTTGTTAGTCAGTTGTGAATGATGCATTAGGTTATAAGGATGAAGTGTTTTAAAAGTTGAGTTCTTTACTAATTGTCACAGGCCTAGCTACTTTATTTTGTAAGCTAAGAAATTTCCTGAATGCCCTATTTCCTTTAGGCTAGCCTAACTATGTAATAACCCTCTATTACTTCCTTCAAGGCAAAGTCTCCTGAAGCACATAGTCTCTTTGTGGCCATTATAGGCCTAGTTCCTTGCTTGGCCTACAGTTAAATAGCCAGGTCTAGAAAAATGCACATTTTCTCATGCCTTCAATTTCAGCTTCCAGATGAATTTTTGTGTGTCTACTAATTATTCTTACCGCTGATGATTGATTTTCAATGTTGTGATTTTCACAATAGGCCTACTGTGTAGTGTGTCCAAAGTTTTGTTCTACTTAATTCACTGTGATTTGATTTGTTACAGAGAACAAATTTGCCGTTGGTTCTGGAGCCCGTCTTATCTCCGTTTGCTACTTTGAGGGCGAGAACGATTGGTGGGTTTCGAAGCACATAAAAAAGCCCATTCGTTCGACAATCACCGCTATCGACTGGCATCCGAACAACGTTCTCCTTGTGGCTGGATCCGCAGACTTCAAAGTGCGTGTCTTCTCTGCCTATATCAAAGACATCGAAGATATGCCACAGCCTACTCCGTGGGGCATGAAAATGTCACTAGGTATGACAGCCTATTGTTACATCCCCATGAAAAAAGAAAAGAAAGATCTCTGATTTTTATGATTTCCAAATTGTAACACCGCTAACCCGAAATTTGCAAATAGTAAAATCAAAACTCATCTTTCTTTAACGAAACACTACAATTCAGTAGGGGTGTGCGAGTAGGCCTACTCGAAATGTTGAGTTTTTTCGAGTTTGTTTTTGTACTCGAAATCAAGTCGAGTTTGGTTTTATGCTCAAAATTTTTCGAGTTGAGTTTTAAACACATGAAATCCTATGGAAACTGAAAAGAACCATCATCACAGCAGGGCTAGGCCTACATACAGAGGCCTGGGCCTAGGCTTATAACAACCTAGGCTTACTACGTTTGTACTGTGACAGCAAAAAGTAGGCCTTGGCCCTAGAGACTGCATGCTTTCAAAATTATTATGAAAAACAACAAAGGAGTCTTGGATGCGGGAACTGGGAATAGGCCCTAGGCCTAGGCCTCGGAGTACACGGCATCGAAAACAAACATTCTTTATTGATTTTGTTGCGTCTATGTCACTAATATTTACGAACAACTATCGAGAAGAAAGAATGCCGGTGAATATTCCATTAATGCACTTTTTACGTATTTTAAAATCGTAGTTGGCGTAGTTTGACATATTGTATGTTTCTTCATCTAAGCTTGAAGGTCAAACTCGCCGAAAAGACCCAGAGCGCCGTCGGCCATCGCTAGTACTAGAGTCGATAAAGAAGGTTAAAAGGGAAACTTCTTTATCGATTGTGCTGGAACTCGTTCCATTCAAGGGCGCGGAATATTCAAATGTGTTGAAATAACATTGGAGATGCCTAGATAGCGAATATCATAATGCGAGTGCGAATTTGAAGGATTTTTTTCGGATTAAAACATCGCAGCAGTATTGTAATGGGGCCAGGAACTATAGATAACGTACTGTATAATTATAATTTTATTGAAATTATATTAATTATAAATATGAAATTATTATTTATATAAATTAAAATAAGGTGGAACCAGAGACGGGAACTGGCACAAGGACAATGATTTATGCGGATGACATCCTAGTGTGGGGAGAGACAGCTGAAGAAGTGCAGACAAAAGTGAAGAAGTGGAAACTTGTAACAGAAGAATTTGGACTAAAGATCAGTGTAGGAAAAAGTAAAACTATTGTGATGGAAAAATCTAGAAAGAAAGGAACAAGTAAAGTAACTAGAGAGAAAATTAAAATTGGAGATGAGGAACTGGAAGAGGCAGAAGAATTTGCGTACGTAGGTAGCATTATCACAAAGGAGGCAAAGATGGGAAGTGAGATCAGTAAAAGGGTGGCCCAGGCAGAATCCTTCTATCAGCAAGTAAGGAAGTTACTTTGGAACGAGGATTTCCCTAATGAATGCAAAGTGTTATTGTACAAGGTATACTATCTACCCATCCTTACATATGCTTCAGTGACCTGGACACTAGGAGCCGTAGATGCAAGTAGGATTCAAGCATCTGAAGTGAAGTTCGTAAGAAGCATAGCCGGAATATCGAAGTTAGACAAAATTAGAAGCCAAGAAATCAGGACAAAAGTTGGAGTAGACAAGCTATTATTCAAAATTGGACAAGAAAGGTTGAGATGGTATGGACATGTCAGAAGAATGGGAGAAGAAAGAATTCCAAGGACAGAATTTGAAAGTGGGGACAAAGTTAAAAGACGAGTCGGTAGACCAAGAGAGAAGTGGAAAGATCAAATAAGAAATGATATACAGGAAAGAGGTGAGAAGTGGGAAGAAGTCGAAGCAAGGAAACTGTGGGAAGACAGAAGTGGATGGCGTGAGCTGGTGGGAAGAAGTGCGAGTGAACCTGAAGAGGACATGACAGGCCTGGCAAGCCGGTGTTAACAACTCATAAAAGGCCCTAGAAAATTGGTGGCTATAGCCACCCCCTGACCTAACTCAAGTTGGAAACAGGAGTCAGAAATATATATATTATACCATATATATACCCAGAAACCCAGAAAAAAATGGTGAATAATTACATATATATATATTTTTGTAATTATCAGTTAGAATAATTACACATATATATATAAATATATATATACACACACACAATAAAACGAGTAGGTAGTCTCAACTTACCCCACCTCACCCGACGTTTCGAGAGAATAACATCTCCCATTAACCAGGGTCACCACCACGACGCGTTGTTCCCCGTTCGGCAATCCCTGTACGACTGACTGGTATCTCGTCTCTGCATATGTTGCGCGCGCATCCGCGTGTTGTCATCCTCCCAGTGGCGGGAATCGAATCCTGAAGCGTTTGAGCCCTAGCCATGCTTCTTGTCATAGGGCCTCGAATCTCGCTGGGCATGTTGTCCTCACATGTCTTCTTTTCAATTACGTTTTTTTCTCAATTGTTCTTAAATACTGCTATTTTATTTCCTGAGCCGTCTTGATGCATGGGGGGAGGTTTGAAATTGGAGTTATGTTTATGTAGCACTGGTAGCCGTTGACCGTCATCCCGTTTGTTTAAATTATGTGGTCGTTTTTCTACATCGATGTTAAATGCCAACATCCACATCGAAACAAAAAAATAGATGTCAAATCGCGATGTCGAAAATCTCCCGACATCGACATCGAAACCCAAAATAAATCGACATCGAAATTCCAAAATTCAACTTTGTAGCTGAAATATTAGTCCTGGATTCGTTCAGTACGAAATAATACGCGTGAGAAGTTACATAAAAAAACGGAGCAGTAGGTATGTAGGTATCATGTTTCCCGAGAACGCCAAGTAGTGTCAACACTAGTCCGTGATGCAGGCCGGCCGGCGAGTTCTCCCCCCCCCTCACCCCGCCCGCTCCTACGCAATAGCTGATCTGGCACAACTCGGCCGCCGGGCTGCATGGAGTGAGGCAAATACTACGCGACTATCTCTCTCTCCCTTGCTGGCTGCTGCAGACAAGTTTTATCAGCACCTCTCACACGTGCGTGCAGGCAACAGCTGATATGGTGTGTACTGTGTAGCAGGCTATTAGTACTGACGGACGGAAATTCAGAGGCACTCAAGGTCGACAAGATAACAAGTGAAGTAGGCCTACATGTTATAGCCTTCTTTAATCAATGATGTTAGGAACAAAATCATTTCAATTTATTTTACATAAGACTTGTTTTTATTACGAAAATATAAAAATAAATATTATAAAATAAAACGAACAATAAATAACTGTTCTGTAACAAAAAGTCTGTATTAAAAAAATCCCCACACAAAAAACGAAAAATATCCAACATTATAATAAGAATTTGTTAAAAGATAACTGCAGATTGCAATGGATATTACAACCGACTGAAGAGAACACGTCAACTTAATCTCCGACTAAAACACAAGTGAAAACAACGTCGACGACTGGATGTCCCACCCTCGCAGTCGCACATCCCTTGACCAACCTCAATCTTGGCGGCAAGGTCGATGACCCCGAGTGCAGGCAGTGAGAGCTCGATGCAGGGAGGGGGCGGGGCGTAGCCGGCCGGCCGGCCAGTGCAGGCGAGGCGACAATAGACACGTCAGTGTGCGCGCGCTGTCATTGAAAAACTCGCGATGAAAAAATTGTGAAAAATGATGGGGACAAAATTAAGAGACCGTTTTTGGGGGGATTTTATTTTTTTATGCGCTTTATATTATTTTAATATTTATACTTGAAATTGGCGATTTTTGGATTTGGCAAAAAATACAAAATATCTATATCATAAAAATCGATTGATGTTTTAAATAAAAAATCGATGTCGAAAATTTGCTTCGACATCGATTATTAATCGATAATCGATGTCGATGGGCATCCTTAGTAGTTTTGTATTGCGGCCAAAGTTCTAGAACCCACATATATATATATATATATATATATATATATATATATATATATATTGAAATTGAATTGACCAGCACAAAGGGCAGGAGGGCCTCAATAGTCTAATACTTGTACAATAATGTATTTTTTAAATGTCTACAACAGAAAAATTGTTGTGTTCTAAGTGGGCCTACTAAATAAAAAAATAAATTTTGAATTGAAAACTCGACTCGACTCGATACTCGAGTATTTAAAGGAATACTCGACTCGACTCGAATTCAAAATGTGCTACTCGCACACCCCTACAATTCAGCCCATTTCTTCAAAGTCTAAATTATTCAGAAAGTTATCAATTTGGCTTGATTAGTGGAAAATGATATGTATTTGATATGATATATATTTTGTTTGTTAAGTAGGCCTACATCTATGTCTAGCCTAACAAAATTGCTCGGGTCATAGGCCTACCGCGAACCAAAACATTTTGCGTAAAGATTAATAAAACTACCCAAATGCAAGTTTCACCTCAAAAATGAAAAGGACCCATGTCCTTTCAAAATTAAATAGCCTACTGAAAATATTAAACAATTATCAAAAGGGCTCTACCAATCAAGTAAAAATAAAGCACAAATTTGGAAAAACTGTTGAGGCTAATAAAAATTGTAATTTAGGTAGGTCCACAAAATCTTCTCTTTTGGGATGCCTGCATGACACAGACTCATTGAATTTCAAGCAATTCGAAGTAGGCCCCAATAAATTGATTTTTTTTTCACTTTACCACCCTTTTAAACTCTAGACCTGATTTTTAAGAGTTACTACCTTCTACCTGTACTAATAATTGTGGATATTTTATTCAATGATCTTCTCATCGTATTCAGGGCTAGTCTTGTAAACAGCGGGGGGGTTAGATTGGGATAGGAGATATTGAGAGTCAATCTCTGCCTATCCAACAAGTGTGAACTACAGTAATACCGGTACTAGTTGTAAGATAAGTTAAATTTATAATGAATTCCCAAGGTCACATGTTGGCTGAATTCCCAAACTCTGCCGGTGGCGGCGGTTGGGTTCACAGCGTTGCCTTCTCGGGCGACGGTAATCGTCTGTGTTGGGTCGGCCATGATTCCTCCATTTCAGTTGTGGACGCTAATCGCCAGATGACTATCACCAAGCTGCGCACGGAGTTCTTGCCGTTCCTGAATTGTGTCTGGGTTGGGAGGAACTCCCTGGTGGCTGCTGTAAGTTGCTACAACTCCCTCTCTTTCTGTTCCACAGCTGTTGTGCTAAGCATTGCCTATACAAAAAGACCTCGATTATCCAAGGTGGATGGGACCGAGCTATGCTCGGTTAATGAAAAACTCTGATGATCCAGACTTTCTTGTTTAATTCCTCCCAACAGGGCCGGCCCTAGCATATGAAAGTGATATTTTAAATGTAAAACTCATGAAATACCATTAAAAGAACATAAATATAAACAGCATCGGGCCTAGTGATGACATCGGCCGCCAACAGCTTTGCTGATAGAATGAAAGAGATTGCACATCAGTGGTCTCGTTATCTTATCAACTTATCTCATAGTCATAAGGTAAACTAGGGATGTGCATCGATACTTTTTTCATTATCGATTATTAAAATGGTAATGTCATTATCGAATTGATATTATCGATAATATCGATATCACCAATAAAGCCTATAAGTGGAACCTCAAGTGTGGCAAGTGTAAGTCATAACAATAACAATCACGTTCTGTTTACTGCCTGGCTGTCTTCGATGCCATGTGTTTGGCTTCCGTTATCGACTGATAGATCAATTCCAAACATAAATCTCGAGTGTCATGGCACAACATGAGATAATCTCTGCCTTTAGAGTTTAGTTTGTGCCACTATTGACGAATTATTTGATATTTCGATAATCGATAATGAATTTTGGTTATCGATTATCGAAATAATATCCATTATTGATTATTGATCGATAATATCGATTATCGTGTGCATCCCTAAGGTAAACAAATCAGCGCAGCGAAGTGTCTATCCCGAAGCCAATTAACTTATAGTGATTAGTGAGCTAGCGATATGTAGTTCGTGTTGTGGGAGGATGAGGGGGGGTGACTGTTATCTCCGCGTCTGTCAGCTCTTGACTGGATGTCGCATTGCAAATTAACCAGCCTCTATCTTGTCGTCTTCTTCTCTCTCTCTCTCCCCCTCCCTCTCTTCTCTCTCTCGTCCGCCGTCTTCCATCAAGGTCGCGGCGGCGGCAAGCACTGATAAAGACCAATATGAGCACTGGCTCAACTTTCTCTGGCACCCTACACTCGCCCCTGCCCCCAACCTCCCTTTCAACTCACGCGCTGTGCAATTCTTACGTCATTGACTCATTGTACTAAACAGCATAGTACTGCATGACATTCAGATGAAAAGAACATAACATTTTGGCCTAATTAAAAAAAGAAAAGCGCGCCTGAAACCAGCTCGGATAGCACGGAGTCTCGGTTAATCGGAGCTAGGATGAACGAGATTTTACTGTATTATCAATCACGAGTTGTATTGCTTGGCTGGGTAGACCTAAATCATTAAATAAAACTTGCACAAACTTTAAAATTTGTTGTTTTGTAAATTTTATGACCATTTAAACTTTAAAGTAGTATGGGCAAACTATTACTTTCCTGAAAAATTTGTATAGGTACAGGCATCACTATCCTACCTAATGGTATGTGCCTTAAAATGATGGAATCGGGTGTTTTAGTGACTTATTATTAAAACTGTCTGGTACAGAAGACCCTAAACAGTGTTTTTTATTTGGCTATTTTTAGTGATGACATCGGGTAGTAAAATATTGGAGTCGACTCCGGAGCCTTGGGAACGGTAGGAGTCAACTCCCCGACCGCAATTATTTTTGTTTATTTTCTAATTTTGAATTTTTTTATGAAAAGATTATTTTTAGCCCACAACTCTAGTTAAATAAATAATAATAAATAAATTGTGTGAGTACCCACTCAGTTATAAAAACTGATTTTCAGTGGGGTTGCACAACGCTGTCCGGCCATTCCCCTCCACCCGCACCCCCCCCACCGAAGCCTAAACAGTGTTTTTATTTGGCTATTTTAGTGATGACATCGGGTAGTAAATATTGGAGTCGACTCCGGAGCCTTGGGAACCGGGTAGGAGTCAACTCCCCGATCCGCAATTAATTTGAATTTTTTTATGCAAAAGTTATTTTTAGCCCACAACTCTAGTTAAATAAATAATAATAAATAAATTGTGTGAGTCTACCCACTCAGTTATATAACTGATTTTCAGTGGGGTTGCACAACGCTGTCCGGCCATTCCCCCCCACCCTCCACCCGCTACGTATCACTAGCTTGCTTGTCTCTTGGCCCGGCCAAGACTCTCGCTGATTTTTTATGAGTTATAAGATAACGACTAACGAGACAACAAGTGCAATCTCATTCAATTAATCATCAAAAAAAAAAAATTTTTTTCCCCCGACTCCTTGAAAATGGAGTCGACTCCAATAGGAGTCGAGTACCCGAGTACCCGATGTCATCCCTACTATTTTTAATTTAGTACCATACCTTATTTCTTTGTAAAAATAAACCATATTATGTCCGACTGTGACGAGGGACATAAGTTAACTCGTAGTCATGTGTCATTGGGGATACCAATCTCCTTTGTAGGCCTATTGCTAAATTTAAAATACTAAATTTCCTTCGATAATTTAATTAATTTTGGCAGTCAAGTCTTGATCATATAAACATTGAAAAACAATCGTTAATTACACTTGGATGAGAGATTCCAATCGCGGCCTCTTGTTTCGTCCCACTCAGGGTCACAGCTGCTGTCCAATGCTGTACTCCCTGGATGAGTCTGGCCAGTTGTACCTGAACAGTAAGCTGGACATGTCTCAGAAGAAGGAAGCGGGCGGCCTGACTGCGATGCGGAAATTCCAGAGCCTGGATCGCCAGGCGCGTGTCGAGACAAACGACACGGCCCTAGAGACCATCCACCAGAACGCAATTACCTGTCTCTGCATCTATTCAGGGACCAAGGGTGACACCTCTCGTCTTAGCACAAGTGGATTGGATGGTCAGCTCATTATTTGGGACTTGAAGGTAAGTGGCAAGCGATTACTACGGGTTTGTCTAAATCTAATCTTCATTTTGATTCAAGTATTTTTTTTAGTGGATAATTTTTCAATATAAATCAAAGTCCACATTCATATTTTTTTTAAACAATCAAATATAATTTGAGTTTAATAAACTTTGTGGTTTAAATCTGTATAGGATTATAAATCTTTTAGGTACTGGAAGGATAGGCTATTTTACTATTAGCCCAGTTTTTGTTCTCTCTTATACATCTTTTAAGGTAATTATCGGTAGGCCTACGTAACATGATCTCATCCGTAAACTTGAGTTTGTAAGGGGTTGCTGTTGGGGTATCGAACAAAGTGCAGTGGTCTAATATTTGACTTTAATTTAATCTAGAAAAACAAACTACCACCTCTCTTTGCACAACCCCAACCTTTTTTGTTCATTTTCCCCCCCCCCCCCCCCTTTAAAACTTTGTGTTCATGCTAGATCATGTTACCGGACACTAGGGATGTCAACGGGTAGCCTACCCGTTACCCGCCCGTTGCCCACGGGTACAGTTCCAATTTTTCACTGCCCTTTAGGCTTTACCCGGTTTCCCCCCCTTTTCCATGGTGGAATTTTTCCATTGTAAACACAGATTACAATCTACACTAAAACATATGTGCCCTTTTACCAATACTTTGCAACTTTGCAACTGCCAATGAATGATTTTCTGAATCATTGGACACCCATGACGATAAGTCAAACACATACTATCCGCAAGTACCCCGGGTATCGATCGGGGGGAGGAATATTTCTGGGTATTGACATCCCTACCGGATACCAATAATTATGGTACTACGTAATACAATAAAGATAATAACTACTGTATGCCGTTGTTTGACTTTTGGTTTTATCTTATAACCTTGATGCGTAGTTACTGTTTGAAACATTCATATTATATTTGTGTGTACCTACTACTGGAGGGTAGACTAACTACTCCAATAGCGTACGAACTGTTCGCGTACAACCGTTCTCTCCGTTAACTGTCCTTGTCTTTTGTTTTTCAGTCTCTCGAGTCTTCCATCCAGGGTATGAAGATTGTTTAAGGTTCGAACCATATTAAAGATTGCCATAATGTGTAGAACTAAAGTACAGCTTCCTAATAAGAAACTTGACGCTAAGCAATAAAACATTTTCTATTGCTCTGATTTTTTTTTCTCTTTTTAATACATGTTGAAGTAATGTACCATCAGGATGGTACATTATAAAGACAAGTTTTCATAAATTACAAACCCTATTTGTATACATAGCCCGGGGTTGAAAACTTGATGATATCACTCATTCCTCTTTTTATACTCTTCGTAAATCAGTTTTGCTGAGACGGCGTCTTCGACCGCCATGCCTGTTGATAGTTTATAAACGGGTTACAATAAAATCTGATTTGTTTTATCAATTTGAATGTTTATATAAGAGTGATATTTATTTACTTACCTAGAGAATGAAAAACTGTTATATCTTTCCTTGGTGATGGTTTTGTTCCTTGGATGAGTTCTCCGACTTCTCCTTGTATTGTGACGCCAATGTCGCTCAAACCACGCAACTCTACTTTAGCTCCTTCCAAAGTGTCTGTGAAGATAGTAGCCGCTTGGTACAGTTCCGTGTCCAATTCACTGTGGTGGTTAACTCCCGCTCCTACAGCTGCACATTGAAATAATACATGCAGTAATATGTTAAATGAATTAATGGTAATAAACATTGTACTGTACTTGCATAATAGGCACATATGGTATGGTTTAGAATTTAACTTTTAACGTGCCTTTTAGTTTTACCTTAACTTTTCGTAGACTTTTGCGTCCCTAGTCAATATGATGGTATATTTAAAATCGCGATGTTCCAGTCTAATTTCACACTTCAACTTCAGAGTAACAGCCACTGATGGAACCTACTCGATCTACTGTAGTTCTGCTCAAACAACTGTGTGAGTGTGCGGTCGTTGAGTACGTTAGGTTCCATTAGATTAGTGGCTGTTTCACGGAAGTTGAAGTGTGAAATTACTCTGAAACATCAGGATTTTATTGGCAATCGACACAGCATATCCCGAGTCTCGACTGCCAAGAATTCGCTTGCAATCAAGTTTAGACTTTAGACTAGAGTGATAAGTGATGATGATGACTGATAGACTAAATTAGCAATTACGTGATCATGTGAATAATAAGTAGGGCCTATTGTTTTATTTCCAGACAAATTGCGTGATACATTGTTGCAAATGTTTCATACATTAAACATTTGTGTTGACCCTTAAGCTTGTTTTGTATCAGTAGGTGTATACGTAAACAATCTTTTAATGAATTAGTTGAATTACCTACCAATGAAACAGCAGAAGTGTTCACTGTTCAGTCTTATTTATATAATAATAATAATCGTTTATTATTAGCTGAGTTCAGCTATTATTATCGATACAGAACATAATATGCTTTATACATTCTTAATAATAGAACAATCAGACATAATCAACACTATCAAATGTATAGCCCTGACCCTTCACAAAATAATAACAATCAGATGTATTTACCTTTCATAATATAATATTTACATTTTCTTTTAAAAGATCCAACATTGTCAGATTCCCTAATGTTATTTGGTAGTTAGTATAAAGTTTAATACCCTTCACAAATAACGACTTCATTGATGCGCTTTTGCCCCTAAATTCAATATACACATTATTATTAAAACATGCCCTGGTTGCTGTGTGAATGTATATCTTTTACCATAACAACTTTACATTTTAAATATTCAGGCAGATATTGTTTAACATTTTGTAAATAAAGATTAAGGACAAATATTTGCACCCTTTCTTCAACATTCATAAAATCCAAGTAAGTGAGCATTGCACATATTGGTGTATATTTGTAACATCCTATTATAATACGCATTCCTCTATTCTGAAGTTTTTGTAAAAGAGACAGGTCTGATTTATTAGCTAACATAACAGTGTGGCACAGTAGTCAAATTGAGGCTGAATAATAGTGTTAAACTAGTTGTTTAGACCACATAGACAAGGACTTACCTATTGCGTCCCAAAAATCCTATTTTTTACTAATTTTTTTACCAATATATTTTATATGTTTATCAAACTTAAGTTCATTATCAATAACAAATCCTAAATATTTCATTTCATGACCTGTTCGATCACTTCACCATATAATTCTATTTTATTAGTATTTACACCCAGTCTTTTTAACTTAGCATTGGTAGATATGATCATGTATTTACATTATCAATATTTAATTTGAGATTATCGCCAGACATCCATTCAGTTACTAGTCTTAACTCTCTATTTAGTATTTCAATTAATGTATTTAAGTCATAGCCAGACAAATAGATAACAGTGTCATCAGCAAATAAATTTATCAAACAAAATTGCAATAATTTAGGTAATTCATTAATATATATTGAAAAACAACAAGGGTCCCAGCACAGACCCTTGTGGAACACCATACTTATTATTTAAAACCCATCAGAGAACTTTCGATTAAATTTAACTTTTTGTTTCCTATCAGTCAGATACTCAGTAAACCATTTGTGTACATTATCAATAATCCCAAGTCTACTTAGTTTTTTTAACAATTTATGTCTATCAACTGTTTCAAATGCACGTTTTAGGTCCAGAAACACCGCAACAACTATTTTGTCCTGTTCAATTTCTTCTTTCCATTCAGTAACTACATGTTGTATTGCTGATTCACAAGAGTGATTTTTCCTAAAACCAGATTGTTGTTCACATATTAACTTATTTTCATTTAAGTAAGTATTTACTTGGTTATGTACAGTTATTTCAAGGTTTTTTTTCGTAAATTGGTAACATGTTCAATGGACGGAATTCAATAGCTTTGTTAGTATAAGGTTTCTTGGGTATTGGTATAATAGTCGACATTTTCCAATTCTCAGGAAATACACCACTATTGAGTGATGTATTTATTACATTTAGCATGTCGTATTTAATTACACTATACGCAGTTTTAATTATATGGGCTGATATTCCCTCATCAGTGCAAGATTTATTTGGGAGATTTAAAATTATTTTATTCATTTCAGAGATGGTAATCTCTTCGAATTTACTGAACTCACAAATGGGGGGCATTGTGGATTATCCCCAAGCAAACATTGGTATTATTCTGATGAATACTTTCTACAATCTCATCAATACTATCTACATAATATTGATTAAATTTTTTTGCAATTAAATCAGTATCCGAGCATGGAACATCAAATACTATTTCTTGTATATCATTATGTACACAGTTGTTTTTTGATAATATCTTTTAAGGTTTTCCACATTTTTTTGGAATCACGTCTTTGGCTTTATCAATATTGTTATGCATGAAATCTCTTTTATTTTCCCTTTTATCATTGATAAAGTATCATTCCGATGTTTCTTATATTTATCCCATACATAATTAGTATTAATTACAGTTGCTTCTTTATACATCAAGTCTCTTGTTTTCAAAGCCTGATTTGTTTTTACAGTAAACCAGGTTTTGGTTTATATTTGGTATCTCTACAAATTAGAGTTGTAATGGGGGGAAACAAAGTCAAGACAGTTAGTTATGTTTTTTACAAGGTTGTCAGCTAACAGGTTTGCGTCTGTAGATGAGCGATACCAGTTACATTCCAACAATTTAGACTGAAATATGTCGGTATCAAACTTTTTAAGATCTCTTTTCTCATATGTCTTTTGGACATTGCATATTTTGTCAGTCATAGGAAGGTTATAATCAATATAAATTGTTTCATGATCTGTAATTATGGGATATCCCCGGATGTTTACTTTGACATCAAAGTCATTAGATATAACTAGATCTATTAATGTTCTACTACCTTAGTTACATGGGTTGGTTGATTTACCATTTGTTTCAGGCCAGAAAAGTCAATTATATTTTTTAGATTATTGGAGTACGTGGTATGTTTTAAAATATCAATGTTAAAATCACCCATTATTATTTTAGCCAGGTTTATACCTACCGCCCTCTCAATCCATTCTTCAAAAAATGAAATAAAATTTTTCAAATTACCACTAGGAGAACGGTATAGTCCACAAACAAGTTTTTTTACTTTATCAATCGTTACTTGAATTCTAGAGTCCAATATTCCATCGGCACACTTTTAGTCAGATTTTGTACAATTTTATACTTGGCACCATTTCTCACAAAAATAATTACTCCACCTGTGTGTCTGCTATTAGAATCGCACTCACGCATTTATATCCTATCACAGAAAGTTCACTTAATTCAATATCACCAGTCACGTGTGTTTCCACTAAACACATAACCACAGGTTTATTTAGGTAGATGAGTTTATCAATTTCGTCTTTGTTTTTTATGTAACTTTGAGCATTCAGATAGATGATGTTGTAATTAATTTTCCCTTTATTTTTAGATGCCTACTCTGTAAGTGTGGTAGTTGCTATTTAGGCATATCATAATTTACTTTGGCACTTAGGTTTCTGAATATTTTTTTATATATTGGACAGGACTTCGATGATGCAGCATGATAGACGTCAAGCTTGAGATTATATTTACAATTATTATCTATACAATTTATACAATTTTGATAGTCGGAGACACAAGATTCTACTTTATGGTCAACCGCCACAGTATACAAATGTAGGCTTGTTCCTGCAATCGCGGGCGAAATGTCCAAAGCACTGCAGTTGTAGCACCTGTTGATGTCAATGTGGTCGGTGACATCACACGTCTGCCAACCCACGCGAACTCTTCTATTTTCAAGCTGCAGAATCTCGTTTCTCGTGTGAGGATCCACTTCAATCACTAAGTTTATAAATGTATCATTTGAGGATCTTTTATATACAACATTCATAAGGAAATCACCTCGATCACTCTTTAGGTTATTATGATTGACTATTTTTTGTATCAATGTATTATTATCATTTCCATAATGTCTAACATTATGGATCATCATTCTTGGGTTTTTCTTTATTGGTTCTTGGTCTTCTATTACGTATTCATTTCCCATCAGTTCAGTTGCATTGATTTGAGAGTAATTAGGGATTGCCTGTCAGTGCATCCTATTAAAACACCATTCTTTGTGGATCGTAGCATGTTGACTCCGATTGCTAATTTGGTTGGATCAATTTTTTCTTGGACTGCCTTCTTGTTTGTTCATTGTCATTACTTTGATTTTACATCTTTTGGTTTAATGTACAGGTTAAAACTTCCTTTGTTCTTCCTATCCGACTTAACAATATCTCTAAAGGTAGGGACGGTCATACTTGTTCATCTCGCTCAGCCATCCGATCTCCATTCAGCAGGTCTTGGCTGTCACTTGATTCTGGCACCCTGGCTGGTGGGCGTAGTCCCGCTGTCAGTTGCTGATCAGATGTTTGGGGGGTTGAGGCTGGTGCCGCTCTCCTGTCGTGGTGTGGTCTCACCACCCTGAGTTCATACCTACCACGCTCTGCAGACACATGGCTGGTGGGCGTAGTCCCGCTGTCAGCGGCTGGTCGTGGTCAGTTGTTTGGGGGGTTGGTAATGCACCTGCTCTCTGTCGAGGTTTAGTGGAACCACCATTGTCACCCACGTTACCTGCTGCTCTCTGCAGACTACACCTCACACCACTAAGTTCATCATCATATCGTAACTTGTACTATGCATGTGCATGTACTGTACCATAGTACTAGTATCATATTTCCAATGTATATTACGATACTGTACGTACATTATTTTTTTTTTTTCTTGTGCAAAGTTGGCCTCTTCAGCCATTCTTCTGTCTTGCTATCCAATATAAGACTGCCTCCTTTTCTATCCTGCTCAGGTCATCGGGCAGGGAGTCAATGTCATTCTTGAGGGCGGCGCATCTGAAGAGATGCGCTCTGTCTTGATCTTCTTAATTACAAAGTTTGCAGGTGGCCGGTTCGTTGGTAATGTTGAAGCGGTGCAGGTGGTGCTGCAAGACGTCGTGACCGGTTACAAGCCGGAAATGGGCGGTGGCCGTCTTCCTCGACCAGTCTTTGTCTGGCCCTTTTTTGATCTCGGTCCACCAGTTCTTTAGTCGTGAAGTCTCTTCTGTGGTGTTTCTGAAGATCCTTTTTGTGGTTGACTTGATCTTAGTTTTGACATTTTGGTAGGAGAGAGGCGCTGCTGGTGGTTGCGGTGCTTACGTACATTATACAATATATTATATATAGCATGTAATTTAAATTTTATGAAGTACCTAGTATGTATTTTTTGTGTTTTAGTATATTAATTTTTATATTTTGCCCATGTTATTTGTTGGTTAACAAATTTCAAGTTGGAAGGTAAGCATTAAGCAACATTACATTAATACGTGCATGTAAAGCTGTGTAGTGTGTACTGCTATGCATATTTGTGCAATGTCTTATGTAGGCTAGTGAATTGCTTGTAACACTCATTCATTATTTGTGTAGTGTACAGAACTACTAGGTACACCTACACACCATTGGCTCATAGGTACGGTATTTTATTTTCAGTTTTGTACATAAGTACTAGCTACAGCTAGATTTGTTCATGTGTATTTTCACTATTTTTTTGTTTTGTCTTTGGTACTCAACTCGAAAATTTGCTCCTCAAAATTGAGTATATACTATACATATATTATAATATATAGATGTATATATTTTTAGGGGGCCACACCAGTACCCCCGACTGCCACACAGCCTCAATAGACACTATTAGTGGTGACTTCACAGCTGACTCCAAACAAACTTAACCAATCCGAGCCCGTCCCTTGCCAGACTCGACCAATCACATAGCCGTATCGATGATTGTTTGGATTCGGGCAGTGGTTTATAAGGGGCTGTGACGTCACACTAATAGTGTCTATTATACACCCCTAGTATAAATATAATAATAATGTACTACCTGTAATTTTGTTTGGGAAAGGGAGCCCAACTGAGGGAATATTTTTACCTCTTTGTTTTACTAGTAGTACTACATGTATTTGGAAGAGATTGTTGAAAGCAATGCTAAACCACACATCAGTAAACAAATACATCACAAGTGGTTGTATGCATCACCAATAAACAGTAAGTAGTACTCAACTCTAAAATACACCCACCTACAGTTTCAATGACTAATTTGTACGAACCATTTATGTGCACTCCAGGTTTTATCCATTTCTTCTGGAGGATAGGCTTCATTGCGTACGTGGCTGTTACGATGATGTCGGCGTCTCTCACGCACTCCTCTGCGCTCTCGCAAGCCACCGCATGCTTTCCCTCGTCTGCCAACTCCTTGGCCAGCCTCTGAGCTCCTTCGTTCCTGTGATTCCATATCCGGATCTTGAACAAGTAATTCACATAACGTTAATCATACTTTGTTCATACATGTTGCCAAGGTTTAAATTTACTAGTATTTAATGATTATTTATCAGAGGTATTTTATGTACAATTTGTTTTGAAATTTTTATTGTTTTTGTATTTTATTGTTTATTATTTTATTTGCAGCTGTTGAATCAACAATTTTAATATCGTAAGTCATAACATAAGCTTTGTCAAGTTTTTTTAAAGATAATGCACATTGAGTTACTTACAGACTAGGTGAGCTATGACATTTATATTCTAGTACAAACATATTATACAAGTGTACTATGTTCTCTATTCTTTCCTGTCAACTCTTCTCCAATCTAAACTATACAAGTGAAGTGTATGCTGATTAGTATTACTTTTCCTAGTGAACAATAATTTAACATTTCATTTACTATTCAAGCTTCCTAATTGTTAGTTTTATACTTTTTTTACTTATTCACTTGCACCTTAAATCGGCATCGGCATACAGGCCAATAGCAGAGCTCTCGAGAGTACATGCATTAGTATACAAAAACACCTAAATGCCATACTGGGTAGCGACCTATGTAATAATAAGTAACTAATGACTAATGAGTGACCTACCAAACATTTCAAAGGTAATTTCACTAATTTGTCGCTTTTATGTACGGCACTTCTTAGACCTACCTACCTTTCCCGTCACGAAGACATCTTCTTACTTTCAACTATCCTAGCCATTTACTTCACATATATATTAAATTGTCTGTAATATTTATTTTTCATGCGGACTAAAGAATAATGATCTGCATTAGTGCATTACCATTACATTACCGTTACAGGACTTACAATAGGTGCAAGAGGGCTGATTCCAGGTTTCTTCAAATCGTCCAGAAGAAGAAGATTTTGCCTTGGGGGGGACAATAATATTATATGTGCATTGTGATGGTCCATATTTATTTTTAGGAATCATTAAACGAGGGAGCGGAGCGACCGAGTGTCTCCATTCAACTCGAACGGCCCTCATTCTGTGATTCTTTGCGTCTGTCTGTACGTCGAAAATCAGGCGAACCGCTGAACAGATTGCACTGAAATTTTAAACAGACTTTCGGTACGAGTTTACCGAGAACTGTTAACAAAATCAGCTAGATCCATTGCGATTAAAGCCGACAATAAATAAAAATGTGATTTTTTAAAATATCGATAGCATTTGTTTAGTAGCAGCTAGCGGGACAAGATCTACCTGACTGGCATGGCTTAGTGGTAAGCATTAAGCCTACCGCTCGGAGGGTTGGGGTTTGTTGCCCGTTAGTTAGAACTTTTTTATATTGTTACACCCACATATTATTTTTGAGGGGTGTTAGTTAAATAGGAAATAAAAATTAGGTGATTTTGTTTTATCTTGGAAATTTGTTAATGTTTCACGCTAATACGTTTTGAACACGATTCGTATTTTGAAAGTTCAATTTAAATAACTGGGATACTGGGCTAGATCCAGCCTTGAGTATATGGGAGGAAATGGGATGTTACGGGTACTCAGCTCACTCACTCGTTTAACAACGACTTTGGCGTTTCCCTAGTAATTTTATATAGTAACTAGTTAGTCTGGCAAGCTTAGTATCTACAGTTTCATGCCCTAGATAATGGTGAAAAACCACCACTCAACCAGACATAGTTGGAACTGAGTTATGATGATTAATATTTAGGGCTGTGCGAATATTCGACTTTCGAATAATATTCGCGAATAATTTTTTTCCAATATTCGATTCGAAATTCGAGTAGTAACTATTCGAAATTCGAAAATATTTTGGCTTCATTGCGAGTCTCGCGGTAACCGTTAAAAAGCCCGCTTAAAGTGCAAGGAGTTTGAATTTTCGCCGCCAGAGCTCGACTTTGGTACAAGTACAAGAAGTTAACGTTTTCGCCGATAGATCGCGCTAGCGTCGACTAAAGAAAAATTTTGTTATGGCAACAAAAATGGCATCAAAACCTTCATAACCTAACGAGTGTTCGTTGTCTTTGCGATTTTTTAATGATTAAATTAATTATTTTGGTGTTGTGCTGTATTAAGTTGTGGAAGATGACGACGCGTTTGCAAGGCATTTGTCTTCAAGTTCAAACCCATTTGGGACTTGTTGATCTTTTGACAGCCCTACTACCTACCTTGGGCATGCCTTGGGCCTAGGCCTAGCCCTAGGTTTAGAAAGCCCTAGCCTAGACTAGGCCTAGCAGCTAGGCCTCGGGTTTCACTGAAATTAGTGAGCCTAGACTTAGGCTAGGCCTATCACTTATCTTTGTGATTAGGACCAGTCTAGGGCCTAGGTACCTTGGGCATGTTATCAAGTCAGACTTGTCTTGATTTGTGGTAGGCCTAGGCCTAAGTCAAAGGAATTGGATAGGCCTATAGAAAGGCTAGGCCGAGGCCCTAGGTGTAGGCCTAGGCTAGGCAAGGGTCTAGGCCTAGCCCTAGGCATGTTATTAAGTCATCACTTGTCTTGATTTTCAGTAGGACCTAGGCCTAGGCTCAAAATATAAGCATATTTTCATCTTTGACCATCTATGGTCTAGGCTATGGTTTTTTATTTTGCTGCAACATCACCCCTCGTCAGTCACTTTTCACTTCACAGCCTAAGGTAGGCCTACATCCAAATTTTGACGTTGATCTCGTGTAAATATCAAACACTTATTAACAAAACTCAACTTTTTGAAAAAATGCTGTTATTTAAATCATTATTCGAAACTATTCGAAAGAAAAAATTATTCGTTATTCGAATTCGATATTCGAACTTTTTGCATTTGATTTGAATATTCGATATTCGATTCGAACTGAAAATTCACTATTCGCACAGCCCTATGATTATTATAACTAGTTACTGCTTTATTGTTTAACATTTTAAATTTATTTAGTTTATAAGTTTATTTGTTTGTTATTCTTTGTCACAGGGCAACAGCTCAGGCTGCAGATAAAGACTAAATAAAGGTGTATTATTATTGCTACTCCCCGTCTGGGCCCGGGGTAGAATAGGCCCAGAGCATGGCTCTGCTAATCGTGAAAGGCGATTCAAGAGGAAAAGTCCACCTCGCAAACATCAGCTAGTAAGAGCGGAGTATCTTACTCCCCAAACTAGAGGCGAGCTCTGGCAATCGTCGTCGGGGACCTTGCCCCCTTCCCCTGACGACCCCCCGGCGACGATGACAATGACACAACGAACGAAGACAAAGACGATGACGACCGCAACGTGAGAAACCCCCCTTCCTCCCCTTACCCGTGGCTGGTTCTGACCAGCATGGGCCCCTCCTCCCCACCCCCCTTAGGCTAGAGTGGTGCATTATGACCTAACGGTTGACGCGTCCTTAATCCAAATAAAAAAAACTGTACTTACTTGTTGGAAATGGTAGAAGTGATCCAGCACTCTAGCGTGGCTTCGTGCTTGCGTGCCCGAGCCGAGAATCGCAAGCACTTTTGTCCCATTGTTGAGATACTTTGTAGCGACGAAAGAAGCGGCTGCAGTTCTCCAGGCAGTAATTTCCGTTCCTTCCATAATCTGGAGCATTTTATAAGAATAAATGTTGCTACCATAACCAGCAGTTGGACATTATGCTGTCCTATCAATTTTTGATGTTCTCCTGTTTTCTGAAATTTCATTTTGTTATTTCCAATCCTGATTTATTTTATTTATTTGCTATTTATTAATGTATTAAATCATAAATGTCAACTGTACCAACTCTTTACAGTAATTTTCTGTGGGCAACATTAAAAATATTTTAATATAGCATTTATTTTTCCCAGTTGCATTTGTAGGCCCTATAACTTTTTGGAGCGAGTAACTGACTTTTTAATGCAATCTTTCTGCCCATTATGTTGTTAAATTGTCTCATATTACTCAAGGCCCCTGCATATATTTTCCCATTTCCCCTGCAAGCTTAGATGTTATTTTATTTTTTGTCTTGTTTTAATTGTTACCTAAAGCATCATTCACAATCAGTTCTAAGTCGTAAGGCGCAAGGTCTAAGGCGTAAGGCGTAAGTCGTAAGAAATGCTAGGCGTTTACAACAACCATACCATTTTTCATTGCTCCTGTGTATTGCGCATGCGCGTACAGTCAGCTGTGAAATTTCCTTGTTCGTGATTGGCTCGTCGTAAGAAACCGTTGTAAGAATTGGATTTTGGGCAATTCGTTACGACATAAACCATACGCCTTGCGACTTGGGACGTGTTGTGAACGTTCTGATTGAAATACATACTCGGCAATACAAATTGTTACGCCTTAGGCCTTGCGCCTTACGACTTAGAACTGATTGTGAATGATGCTTACCGTACTCTAATTTCACAGCCTAAAATGATTTGTTTGTGTATCTAAATAGTTCTGTAATGTGTTTGGTTTCTATATCACATTTCTTTATCACTTTATTGGGTACTTGTTCATTAATGGGACCCCCCTCCAAAACATGTAAAAATTCAGTAAAAACATTTCATTAGTCAATCATAACTACTACATCTACTCCATCTGAGTTTCGGGAGGCCAGGAAAACACAATTATTTCGAACAAAGCCTTGAAAACATCCTTTCCGGCTACAAACTTTGCGCCAGGAGTGACACGGCCTACGCCAACATACTTCACACTGCAAAACCTTTAACGTCGCGATTTTGATATAAAGGACTTTCAATGGAAAAGGACTTTCGTTTAAAATAGCGACGTTAAAGGTTTTGAAGGTTCATTTGGTGTCTGTGAACGTCAATGTCAGCTGCACGGCGACGACTGCTCTCATGTAGGCCTACGCGTTCCAATGGACTGTACTCGCCTGAGTCACGTTGAACGTGTGAGTCAAGTTCACTGTTTGGCTCATATTCAACCCCTCTCAAGTTGTAATTATTTATTGTAAACATAAATAAGTAAAAAAACGACGATGGGGGGATCAATTAACAAAAAATTGAGGGGGGGTCCCGTTGATGAACAAGTACCCTTTATTGTGTTGTTTTCCTGCGCACATTATTTACATTATTACCTCATTTTCATTATTCGGGAAACACTCCGTAGGTTGGTAATTTTCTCGATAACCATTGATAACTAACATTACCTATTATCGGTTCATCATCGGTCATCACTCATCATGCTCCAGTAGAGAGAGACATGCCTCCTTTTTGTTACTGTATATATGCCCTCTGACATTTCATTAATCACTTCCTATTATTATCTAGCACTTAAAAGCAGATATCCTCTGACCTATACTCAATCATGACAATTATTATCTACCTCTTATCATTTATTATCTATCTGTTCACCCAAATCATCACAATTTACTTCATGTATACTGTACCACTTTGACTATAATGTGGTACGCAAATTTTAACGTATTAAGTAACATCCTTGATAATAATACTAATAATCCTTGTAACGTACCACTTCGACTTTCCCGGTTGATGCATTAAAAAGTAAAATGGTTGCCATGATTGATGGCAACCCTTTCTCAACGTTCTTCCCGAATGCTGTTACCAACTTGCACCCTAGAGCCTCTTTAGCGCCACTGTAGCCAGGCATTGAGAAAAGGAACCTGTGAATTTGAAACAAATTGACAGAGTTAAGTACTTACTTTCATGGTAATATTTTGGTAATTGTGTTTTTTAATATAAGAAGTAGGCTAACTTGTAATGTTGTGTTAGTTACTTTTTGAAATCATTTTAAATTTTTAGAATTTTTGGTTGGTATCTAATTTTTAACTTTTAAAATTTTAATTCGAGGCAGTATTTATCTGGTTTTACTACGTGAGTTGAGAAACTTAAAAGCTGATTGTTAGGTGGCATTATTATTATTATTATTATTATTATTATTATTATTATTATTATTATCATTATTATTATGTTTAGCATTAAAAATGGGTTCATGTATTGGATGGCAAACCATACAATTCTTACATCTCTAAAACAACGGAATAATTGCATTAATGACACATCAATATTAATTATTTCAATAATAATAAAAGTATAATGTTTTAAATGGGTTGCCAACTGTGGGGTGTGGGTAGTTTTATAGAAGGTACACGTAATTGAATCAATGCAGTTTCTGATGTGCGTTGAATTCTGTACTACACATGTGTACACCATGAACCAAGCAAATTCTTTCCCACAGAATTGGCCCATATGAGATAACATAAATAAGATTGGCTTTTAAAGCCCATCTATTCTATTAGGCCTCCAAAATGTTTATCATTGTGTAAGTTAATCTCATGGTCGCCGATTTTGTGATGGTAAACAAATGCCACGTATGTACCTAGTTGATTAGAGTTGTGCAACTCATGTTTTCAGATTAATGTTTAGAAGAGATAAAAAAAAATTGATTGGAAACTTTGCAATAGAATAATTTACAACAGCTGCATTCTTTGCAAAACATAGTAGGGGTACCTATATGCAAGTTGGAGTAAAAGTCTTTAATAATAATTATAGTAATAAATTTTGTGGTGTTTTTGTGGGTTTAATGCTTTTTGCAAAAACAACCATAAATAATACAAAACTACCTATATTACGGTACCTATATTGCGATTGTTGTATTTAAGTAGTCTGTTCAGTTTAATTTGATACTATGCATATTGCACACACATGTTCAGTCAAATGCTTAATTCAAATTTATATTTACTCCTTGCACTAGCAGGAAAATCTCACATTTATAGGCTCACCCTTTCTGTTGAGGAACTGCCATGATCAATCTAGGTGGCTGGACAATGTCCCCAGCTGCAAAGTCTTTGTTTGAAACGTCACCCATAACCTGCTCGATCGCCGGGACAAGGGTATCCCATTTTAAGAAGGGTTTTATGTCTTCTTCTGTCAAAAATACTGGTTTGTTGTCACTGTCAGCCATCGTAGTCCTGTGGAATGTTGGAAGTGGTTACTGGCTGCTTATGTAATCATGGATGGAAGGAGATAAGTGGTGAATTTCATACCAGTAGAGGCAAATAAAACTTTCTGTAGAGAAAAAAATATGATTAAAACATAATGTTTACGTTTGTTATTTTGTTTATACTCGCAATGTAACATACTGTACTAAAAAAAAGCATCAAACAATCTAGAATTAGAATGTAAATAAATGTACCCCTTGAAGAAGCCACTCGAATATTGGCGCGAAATAAATCAATGCGAAGTATGTTTTTTGTTTCCAGTGTTGGTACGCATAAGTGGGCGTTTGTTTCAAAATGGCGTAGGCCTATGAGACTTGTTGACTTTTCTACACGTGCTTTGAGGTCTAGGTTGTTTCATTTGAATAATATTATATTTACCATGGCAGAAGACTCTACTGTAGTTGTAGTAAAAGCTAATACTGCGAGGAAGGTGTTCAAACCTCCAATAAGGTCAGTAAACAAAGTTCCAGACGAACTGGTAAATGATGTCAAGTTGCAAAATGCCATGAAGGTTCTTCCTCAGAATTATAATTTCGAAATTCCTAAAACCATATGGCGAATTCGCCAGACGAACTCAAAAAGAGTTTCCCTCCAGATGCCCGAAGGGTTACTTATGTTCGCCACAACAATTGCAGACATTATAGAGGAATTCACAGACGCAGACACTGTCATAATGGGCGATGTCACGTATGGCGCCTGCTGCATTGACGATTACACAGCCAAGGCACTGGGAGTTGACCTTTTAGTTCATTACGGCCACAGTTGCCTCGTTCCCATCGACCAGACTAGTGGCATCAAAGTCCTATACATTTTCGTTGATATCAAAATCGATGCGCTGCATTTCATCGAAACTGTTGTACGTAACTTTCCTAGAGGTATACGACTGGGTTTGGTCAGTACCATTCAGTTTGTCACCACTCTTCATGCCGTTTCCCCTCGGTTGAAGGACGAAGGTTTTGCGGTTACAGTACCCCAGTGCAGGCCGTTATCACCAGGAGAAATACTAGGCTGCACTGCACCCGTAATGACGGATGCAGACGTTCTTATTTATCTTGGCGATGGACGATTTCACCTCGAGGCTGCTATGATTGCAAATCCACAACTACGAGCATACCGGTAAGCTTAACTGAATTAAGTTTGAGTTGAGGAGTATTATGAGTATGGCTACCGTAGCCTAGCAATACCGGTAAATACAAACTAAATGCCTCCTCGGCCTAATTGCAGGAGGAAAAGTTTGTGAATTCACAAATGTAAAAAGGTCTGATTAAAACAGATCCCGTAGGCTAGACCTACACCGGTACCTTAAGTTTGGTAGGCTGGGCCTAGGCTACATCACATAGGCCTTCTTCCTAGCAATGGTTATGACTTAAACAAATCATGATGTTTTCAGGTACGATCCTTACGATAAGAAATTCACAGAAGAGTTCTACGATCACAATGCAATGAGGACTGTAAGAAAAAATGCAATTGACACTGCTAGTAAGGCCTCAAAGTTTGGCCTTATTCTTGGGACGTTGGGGCGTCAAGGCAGCACGAAAGTAATGGAACATTTGCAGGTAAACATTTGCTAGCACTTTGCTGTGTTAAATTAATTAGGATTAGGCCTACGTTATTTAGGCCTACCTGTAGTGATGTGGATTTAGTGTAAAATTAAAACACTGGTAAGTGATAACTTTTACTGGTAAATTTATAATCGAATGCGGTATAATTGAAATTTTTTATGTTGTAAAAGAAAAATTTTGGCTAGGTACCACCAGTAGGCTCAGTAAATGTACTGGTAGGCCTGTACAGTAAATGTGGGATTTTTATGCTGCTGTTGACAAAGAGTTATCTTTGTTGATGTTTCTTGGTTTTTATCAATTGAAGAATCTAGACTTTGAAAAACTACCTTAATTCCAGATGTATTTTACCTAGTGTCAATGTAATAGAGAAATAAAGACTATGCCTTGTTGGCTCGTTGGTCTTGTGGTTAGCGTCTCTGCCATCAATGCAGAAGGTCCAGGGTTCGATTCCCGCTTTAGGAAGAAGTTTTTTAACTTTTGATTTGGACTTTGGTCCATCATCAGTTCTTGGTCTAGAAATTTGTAAACGGTGACTTTGGAGCCATCCACAAAATAAATTCTAAGTTGTTCTGAATCGGCCTTGTTGATTCTGACGTTGAACCGCGGGTGTTCGCACTGCCCACCACTGATTGCTTTATTTCCCATAAAAATATCAATCTTTGGTTGGTTATTGCTCACTCGTCGATTGCGTCAAATGAATGACTTTATTAATTTAGGCCTACCTCTTGAGTCTAATCAACTGCCCATGTTCAGCCATGCTTCCCAGTTCCCTTTCTTATTTAGATTTAAATTCCACTGCCCTGTTGATGAGTCCATTCTTAAGATTCAATCCAACATAATGGTGGAAAATAAAAATAAATCTCACCCTTTACCACTAGGCCTATAGTCAGTAATTTTGCAAAAACTTGGGCCTACCTGACCGGATATTAACCGACTGAAGCGCACTCATCACTACGTTTCCTAGAGTAGTCTATATTTAACTTTTGGTTTATTTGGGTTAAGGGCGCGTCAACTGTTAGGTCATAATGCACCACTCTAGCTTAGGGGATATGGGGAGGAGGAGCCGATGTTGGTCTGAACCAGCCACGGGTAGGGGAGGAAAGGGGGTTCTCATGTTGTGCGGTCATTATCGTCTTTGTCATTGTTCGTTGTGTCTCCCCGACAACGATTGCCAGGGCGTGCCTCTAGTTTTGGGAAGTAATATACTTCCCATCTACTAGCTGATGTTTGCAAGGTGGACTTTTTCTCTTGAATTGCTTTGTACAATTAGCAGAGCCATGCTCTGGGCCAATTCTACCCCGGGCCCAGACGGGGGTATATGTAGCTGGTAAGGACAAGTACTACTGTGTATGTTCATCTTCCCACAAACAATTTAATACAATAGGGAATATTCCACTTCCGCCAAATACTGTACGAATAGATTTTTTAGAAGAAGTATGCCGTCCCGATTACAAATATGTACTTTGTTTTTCCGTAAAATAATAATCCAGTGATTTATAGCCGTTTTAAAAGCAGCAGTTTTTTAAAGCGGCAAAAACGACTGTGACGTCAGAACTGTGCTGATCCAACGCCGTCTGGATAAACATACATCCAGACCAAAGATGTTGGAATAGTATTATAGTAGGATCGAGATATACATCAAGACGGCGGTGTTTTAAACAAAGCAGCGCCTAGCGTAGCCTACAGTAATGTAAACAGATGGCGGACATTTTACATTTAACGCCTAGCCGGAAAACGAGAAAAGTTGACATTGCAATCAAAAAACAAAACTGAAACAGTCCTAGGTCTAGGCCTAGACGTAGAAAATTATTTATAATACAACAGTCTAGGCCAATCGTTCCTGTAGGATATAGGCATTGGTATGTGAATACTAAAATTACTCACTTGACAAGCCCTAGGCTTAACTTGCCAACCCTAGGCCTGCACGTTCATGTTCTGACACACATCCCGCACAAAAACCTTACTTTGATGACTAATTAAAGCCTATTGTAGATAAAGAATACCATAGTCCTAGGCTATGCGAAAATTCAAGACAAAATGCTCGTTATTCTTTATCACAATGATCTCGCGAAAATATCTCCTGTCACTTACGAAAAAAGAAAAACAAAAGACGGTGAAAATGTACATCCCTGTGGAGTTGTTTGTGTTGAGCGGATGGGCGAGCACCGCCGTCTGTATGTAAATATGTACAAACATACGTACATTTAGTTTCCAATTGGCCTTGACTCAACACAGTTATGACGTAGTACCGTCCAAAGATGGCGCACGCTCGTTTTTGGCGTGCAAACTGGGGGTCCAATTTACTTCTTGTTTAAATTACACAAAAAACATTTTTTTTAAATAAAAAAAAGTGCAGTGACTATTAAGACATGAATAAGAATTAAAATAAAATATAAAATATCAAGTGGAATATTCCCTATTGCATAAGTCTTCTTCTTCTTCTCAAATGCCCACATTTGGCCTACGGTGCCATCATGCTAGATCTAGTTAACCAGTAAAGACAAGCCTCTCTTTCCAACTTCATGCCATCAGGCATTGCGTCATTAGTAGCTATACATTAAACATTATTTACATAGTCCTACTTGTTTTTGTTTTGCAGCAACAGTTGTCAAGTCTACAAAAAGAGAGCGTAATAGTCCTCTTATCCGAAATATTCCCCGATAAATTGCAACTGTTTCCCGACATTGGCGCGTGGATCCAGGTGGCATGTCCACGGCTGTCTATAGACTGGGGCCTGGCCTTCAAGTGCCCCCTCCTCACCCCCTTCGAGGGGGCGGTTGCCCTCGGAGAGGCAGAGTGGCGGGTGAGCAAGCAAGAAAGCTACCCCATGGACTTCTATGCAAATGCCAGTCTGGGCCCTTGGACACCCAACCACAAGCCTTGCGTTATGGAGACAGAAAAAGTGTGCTGTGGAAACCCCCAGTGTAAAAAATAATGCTGTGGTTAGGTAATTACTAATTGTTATTAAATGGAAAAGCTGTTACCTACTAATTGAAATTATGTTGTAAAATTGTGATGATGTGAAATTGTGTTTAAACCCTTACCTATATGAATTTTTAAAGCTGAAAACTCCACTCGATAGTGATTAAGGTACCTAGTGAATGGTCCTTTTGACTAAAAAATATGCTGTAGACTAGGCCTAGGCCTACATATGAACCATGTTATGATAAGAAATTATTTTAAAATTTGTTAGGCCTATGAACGAAGTTGGTTTGGCATACGGTAGTACGTAAGCAAAATTTTGTGCAAAAGCATAGGGCCTACGGTACCTTGATACTTGTAGGCCTGTAAAGGTACCAAGCTCTTGACTTTCATGACAGTACCATTCATTTTGAGATAGGATGCCAGTGAAATGTGAAATTGATACAGGATTAAAAAAGTAGGCCTACTAAAACTAGGTAACAAAAAATTGTGTAACGGTCCCGGTAGGAATATAAGTCCATGTACCTATACCTACAGATATTACTTTTAGTCACCATCAAAGATACTCTTTAAAATTTAAATGAAAATAAACTAGGAAAACGCCAAAGTCGTTGTTAGACGAGTGAGTGAGCCATGTGTTTAGAGTACCCTGTACTGTACCATTCCCTTTCCTCCCCCTACCTAATGGTTGGATCAAGTGAGCATGGGTCTTTCCTCACTATAAGCTATCATAGACTAGAGTGGCGCATTATGGCTTTACAGTTGATTGACGTGCCGTTATACCAACTAAACTCTAATTCCTACCAATATCATTTATACCTATATCAATCAACTTGTATGCAGATGTTCCCAGTTACTCAATACATGCCTCTCTCACTCGTCTAACAACGACTTTGGCATTTTCCTAGTCTAGTTGGCTAAGGCGCCCGTATACCCGGAATGTCTTGAGACCTGGGTTCAATCCCCCGTTCGGGAAAGATTTTGTAATTGATGGATTGTATTTAAAAAAAATATAAAATATATTTTGAAATGCATATAACGCAGTGTAGTCTATCATCTGTGACAATACTATGGAACACATAGCCAGTAAGAAATACGTGTAAAGATTGCAAGGCTTACTCAATTTCCAAGCGGAATTTGGGGGAACCTTGAGTGTGAAAGAATCGATACACCTTGGTCACTGCATGCTACTTTCACCGCCGGACAACTAACAATTTTTTTTTTTTTTAAATAAAACCATTGTCATTTTAATGAATCTTACACATTTACAGCCTATTTATCAATTTATTATTTCTTGTAGGTTTAAATCGTAACGGATTTCGCTCATTTTGTTGCGTTCTCAGTTAACTTGTACTGGATGTCTGTTTAAAATATCAGCGCAATCTATTCAGCGATTCTATGTTCGCTGCGCTCACTCGTCTAAAAATTCAGTTTTTTATACAATTTTTACCCATGACTGAGTCATGCTACAAATACGAAATACCTACAGCCACAGGACACACAGCTTTGATACTGGACATCTCATCACCATAGAATTATAGATGTGTTATTGAATATGTTGTTGAAATAACACTTTGAAGTGGTGTTCATAGTACACACCTCTAAAACATCGCACAATGCATAGTATAGATATATAGTGTATCTTGGGAGGAGTAGCGCTGTAGCTATTTTACCAATGTCCACATGATGTTTCAACTGGAGACAACATGAGTAAGCCTACCTACCTGGGTTGTTTCAAGTGTACCTACTTATTTAAAATTTTAAGTAAGTAACCCAGGTTAAAGTTCAGTGAGTGGTTTTTGTAAAGTGTTTGAGGCCAACTTATAACTAGGCCGGCTTTTATTGAGTTCTAAGATCGAACTAAACCCTTGGGAAACGTGGTGTAGCAGGGGATAAAATCCTAGCATTTGGGATATTTAAATACTCCGATTTCATTCAACGGAGAACATCTTGGTTTGTTTCTAATTAGGTAAGGCTACATATAGTCTGTCATATTTTGCAGTGAAATATACTAGAGGAATTATTTTGCAAAACCATTTATATAGGCCCCTTACAACTGTCAATTTTTGAAATGTATTAAATTTAATTTTTAACTATTTTTTAAACTTGATCAATATCATAGAATCATAGATACTAATATAAGCCTCAGCTGGATCATTTTGGTCACCCAGCCTTAAAATAGATTTTCTCTTTAATTTAATTATTATTGTTTGCAACCACACCATTGCTTCAATGTTTCACTATTCTTTGTATGCACGTGACGTCATAAACATTGTTGGCTGACATATTGCCGTAAGTCAGAGATCGCCTTCTCAATACATAGTGGCCATATTCCCGTACATGAAGGGATTGTTGAAGACAAACGACGTTAATGAATATAATGAATACACCCAAATCGGCGTCGGCGGTCTCAGCATCCAACTCGATGATCTCGCAAGGGCTTACGTGCAACTTCTTCACGCAGGCGGACAAGATGAGCTTCACGACCTTCTCTCTCTCGCGTCCACGCCCCTTCCGGTCTTGCCCTCACTTCAAGTACCCTTACGGGGCTTTTGCCCTTCCCGTCAACTTTCTTAACTAGGAAAACGCTTAAGTCCCGCCGCGTTGTTGGATGAGCGTATATGGTGCATTGAGCTGCCATGTGTTACGCGGATTTTCTGTTGTTCTGTGAAAAAATCACTACTTAGTCGGAAGATTTTTTTAAATTAAATTAAATAAATAAAAAATGAACATAATTTTTTCAATTAAATTAAAAGAAATAAAAAATTAACTTAATTTTTTTATTTCTCAATTTGGTTAATCAGGAAACACTCCCGTAGGTGTAATTGTTATTTTTTTTCCATTCAGATGTATAATGCAAGAGGTTAAAATGTACCTGTCCTGATGGTCTAGTGGTTAAGACGCTTGTCTGGAATGCGGGAGATCCGTGGTTCGATTCCCGGTTGGGGCGGACTTTTTTAATTTCTGAATTGTAGTAAAATTAATTTTTTTAATTAATCGTAATTTAAAAAAAAGAAAAAATCGTTAAATTGCAATTTTCATAAGGTATAATTATTCGACTGCGCTCAAATTTAACACGAATATATTAATTCATGAAATTAAGGTTCTGTAAACAAATGATTACAATAGGATAAAGCATGTAGGTGTTATAAGTCAAAGAATTGTTTTAAAAAAGAAAAAAACCGTAAAATTACGATTTTCATAAGAAATAATTTTTCAGTTACGCTCAAATTTCACACAAATATCTTAATTCATAAAATTAAATTTCTGTGAAAAAAATTACAAACGGATAAAGCATATAGGTGTTATAAGTCGAAGAAATTTTTTTTAAATCGAAAAAAATCCTAAAATTGCGTTTTTTATGAGAAAAAATTTCCCGATTGCGCTCAAAAACGTGGCAGTTCTAACATGACTAATCTTTGGTTCTAAGTTCAGAGATTTCGAAGGCCTCCATAAAATTTCATCGCAATCGGGAGTATCGGTTTAGCCGGAATCGTGTTGACAAACACACAAAAAGAAAAAAAAAACATTCCGGATTTTTTTCTCCAGTGTAGTGAAATGGAATCTTCGCTTCGCTCGCTACGCTCATCCAACAATAAATTGAAAAGTTTATCACATATCCCATATCACTTGAATTGAATGAAAAGTATTTAATTAATTACACCAATTTTTAATTTTTTTAAATTGTAATTAAATAAAAGTTATTTATTTGGCTAAAGAATATTTTGTAACATGTTTTGTGTTTGATTTTCAAGACAGTGATTTTGATATTATACACTGGTCTATACTGAAAGAATGTTCAAACATTTAAAAGGTTACCAGTTTTGGGAGTTTGGAACGATAAAGAATAAATAAAGTTATTAACGCTGTCTTAATTCCTGTAAATAAATAAAAAAATCAATGACATGTCAACTTTCTTCATTCATATAATTCGTATTTTCCCGGTATATTCTCACCTCTTACCGACGGAGCCAGCGACAAATCTCTCCTGTACCTCCCGCTGTCTACCGGCGGAGAATGGCACTACACTTGACACTTGCGTAGCGGCCCATTCAAAGCTAGAATACACACAACCTCCCAGTAATTGGAACAGTTCGTCCAGGGTAAACTCGCCATTTTGTGTATTCAAGGCTCCCGTTCGTCTGAGGGGTCGACTTAACAGCTGAGAGTGAGGGCTGAGTGGGGGAGAAATCAACAGAGAATGGAAATAATCGATGAGTTGCACATCACATCGACCCCCTCATCGCTGAACTCAAAACGACGCGGAAATCGTGGAGAATACCAAATGTCAGGATCAAAACATTGGGGTTGACTCTTGCTTGAATCCTTGAGGGGCACGCGATAAAAACCTTATAAAAACTGGAGTAATGACATTGGTATGGTCTAACAGTAACTACAGGGCGCGCGTTTACTATTCCCCATCTAAAATAAAAACGCAACTTGTTAGATTGTAGGGTTCACTTCATCTGCGTGCGTGTTATTAGTTTGGAAACTAAACTCTTCGAAAGTTTGAGGTCAGGAGGAGGGTCAATTGAAAAACGATACTATCACAAGTCACAAGTGTGGCGCATTATGACCTTACGGTTGACGCGCCCTTACACTGAATTAAAACGTTTTTATTCGACCGATGGAGGTAGCTTGTTGTTTGAACGCAAGACTCTTAATTCGGAGGTCGACGGCTCGATCCCAGTTACTGGCAGTGGCAATCCTGATCAAAGGTTTATTCTGGTATTAAGTCCTACTAACACCCGTTCTACATACTTTCCCAGCTATCAGAACACCCTGATTACCATTATCTAGTACCAAAGATTGAACTGAATTTAAAATTCTTTTGGGAAACCTGCAACCTGCTTCATAACTATTATGTATTTTGGGAGTGTGATATTATTATTTTGAAGGGATTATCCGAGGGGCTCTCTTATGCATTCGCATAACGACTGAGGAAAACCTCGGAAAAAACTTTCAGACCGGATTGACTGTGGCGGGGTTTGACCGAGATCTCCCGTGTCAGACCCCCCAGACTGGCATAAACCCTACAGGGGGGGGGGGGGGGTCAAGCAGTCAAATCACTCGGGTATGAGTGTCGCTAGCTAACTTTAAATATTATCATCATTCTGGCTACTGGCGAGAAAGTTTGTCAAAGAACATAATATAATTTTGCTATCACATCAATAATCACCAGTCACCACTAACAAAATGTAAAAAAACATGCCTAAAACTCGTTAAAATACTCTACTAGGAATTAAAAAAAAAAAAATCCGGGGCTATGCGCCTCGGACCCCCCATTGCAAAAAATAACATATACTTTACCCATATATAATTGTTTTGTTTTTTGTTAGATAATTTAGTCTGACCCCCCACTACAAAAATAGTTCTTACGCCCTCTTATCACACTTATGAGAGATTTTGAACATTCCACACTACATCTTGATACTCATTTAACATTATAATGTAAAAAAATTATTCATTATTAAATTAATTTCATTCTAATGTTTTTCAACACGCACCCGCAAACTTAAAGACCTCAACCCAAAACATAGTATAATATAATTACGCGCAACCTGCTATGATTGTGCTGATATCTCACCAATTGTGAGTGCTTTTGTTTATGATGATTTTTGTTTCTTAACGTCTCTTTGTTAATGCGCTAAGGCTATTCGAGACGATGAGTGGTGATAGATGACGATGAAGGACGATTAAAAAAAATATCCGTTGCGGGATTCGAACCCACGTCCTCGCATAGCCATATTCTTTGGACTAGCGTCCTAATCGTATGTGCCACCGCGGACGAGGACTTACGATAATACATTGAGACAAAACATTCGAGATCCGCTCGCTGTTACTTTCAATTCCACATAATTCTGATCATACATATCGTTGGCTATGCGAGTTTATTCATGCTTTCAATTCAATGCACAAGGCCCACGGTTGCAACTTCTGAAATCGATTTTAAAGTGTAATTAATAAACACATTTTTCTATATTATTAAGTAAACGTTGGAGCCAATACAGAGAAGTAACACTTTATGCCTGAGGTCTTCGGTTCGATACCCGAATTGTGTGTTGTCCTCCTTTGTAGTGTTTAGTTTAACGAATATAATTGCAAATAATTAATTAATTAATTCTATTTACCGACAGTGTTGGCTCGAGCGTTAAGCGCGCGACTCTGATTCGAGAGGTCCCGGGTTCAAATCCCGTCGAGACCGGCAATCCTGACTGAAAGTTTTTTACGAGTTTTTCCTCAGTCGTTAATGCGAATGCAAGGGATTGAGTCCTCCTACATAGCCCTCGGACATCCCTTCACAGTTGTCCTATTCGCAACATACCTAATTACATACCTGAAGATGGGCATGAATTGCACCCTGGACAGGCTTCCCACAAAAATTATTATAAGTTCATTCTTTCGCTGATAAGGGTTTGCTTCACCAGCAGAAGCAGGAGAACATGTTTGCCCCTGGGCTATAGATAAATGCAATTAATTAATTGATATTATCTCCACGCACGCACTGCAATGCGTATTTGGCGCTATCAGACCATATTTTAAAAACATTGTTTAGTTTTTTTAGAAACTAATCGTAAATATTTCATCCCGAAAGAGAATTTTGTAGTAATTTACAAAGCTAGTGAAAGAGACAATACCCCAAATTACATTTCTGGACGTCGACAAGTGATCCAGGATATGATGGATGGGAATTTTGACTGGAATTGGCAATCAGACGAGTTTAAAATTGACATTTTACAAAAAAAATGGAGTCGAAAAGTTGGCCCGATCATGAAGAACATATACCTGATCACACGACGATCTGTTGATTTGGTGGAGGTGCCGGGTTAGAAAATATCACCGTGTTAAGTGAGGCTAGGCCTCCCTCCCCTGACCCGTATGGTCACCACACACATTCTGTAATATCCTTGGTAAAGGACAATCTCAACAAAAAACGCATGTCAGTCGGATGTCCAGTTCAGTTTTTATTCTTAACGGACAGACAGAGCCTGATACTTCGGTCCCACACAAGTTTCATATTCTTTTAAGAATTCGCTTTTACGAGGAAGATTCTGAATTAAATAATTTGTTTCAGGTGCTGACTATGGACGAGGTTGTATAGGAGGCCAAAGCAGCCCATGATAGTCTGGACATTAAAAGCCTGTACGTAAGTTTATTTTACTATAGTTATACAAATTTGTATTTGTAAAGCTTTAAGCGTCAGATTGTTTTAACTGGATGTACAATTTTCTGTGGTTCTCAAAGATGATATGAATGTTTCGATGATCCTCGTTGATCAAACAAAGCCATATTAACGAGAATTTTATAAACATGGATGGCCTATCCCCAATTTAACGACTTTATACGAATACGTAGAGATTCAACAAAACAAAACAAAACAAGATAAGCATATATTTTATTCTGTACTCTGTAGTTTATTTTTGTACAATTGTATTTCATCTCGTACTCCTTTGGAAAACCGTTTACAACTTTGTGAGATAATTGATAATGTGGTTTGTGGTTAAAATGAGAGGTTAAGCCCCCCCCCCCCTCTCGCCTACATACACACGCGGACATAGTTATTCATTGATAGCAATTGGAGAGCCGTAGTTTCTTGGTTCGGTTCCCAGTTGAGTCAAACTTTTACGGCAATTGCTATCAATTAAAAATATTATTTTAAGATTAATAAGATTAATGTGTAATACAAATATTTTTCCATAATTTATGGCTACAGGTTTAAAAAACAGAGATGCGCTGATAGGAGTAAAGTGGAAGCAATATTACCACCTCTTATACAAGTTTTTGTTTTCCAAAACCATTCGCGATTGAGTAATTGTCAATGAAAAGAAAGCCTGTACAATAATTGTCAAGTACAAGTACAAGTACACGTTTAGTTGGTTTGGTTGCCTCGTCTACGCGGGCGACTATACACAACGTGAAAGTGAGGCCGACGTCTGACAAGCAGGTTTAACCGCAAAGCCAACCCGTTACTTCATTCAGAAAATCGCTATTTACCTAGACTACCAACTAGATAAAAACAAATTACACCACATACATGAACACACACAACGTGATTTATCTGTGCAAAACATTCGCAAACGTCGCGATGCCCGCGTCGTGTTGTCTCGCTCTCCACCTCATCGACCGCGTGCGAGCGAGCCATGCGCCAAACCCATCTGCGCACACGCCACGATGATTCATTCCAGGGGAGAAGCTCGCGCGCGCCGCGCCGCGTCAGTACAATACCGTCCGTCGTGCGACGCTCTGGCCTGACGTCGTGTACCTTGCACCGTCGGGCGCGTCATCGTCGCCGCCCGCGGGTGATGTGATGTATGCCGACTACCGCACTCCGTCTTGACGTGGTGGCCATGTCGTCGATCTCTGCACAAGGTGTCGTGGAACGTGCGAGCGCGGAACTATCCAAGCGCATCAACGGACTTGGTCTTCGCGGTAGTAAACATCATCGCGGGGGTAATCATGGTAGCGAATCGCACGGGAAGACGAGCGTCATGGAAAGAGTCACGAACGTGTTTTGTGGTGGTTCGAACTCGAACAACGTCGGGAATAACGTGAGTGCTCCGGAGAAACCGTCCCGGTTGTTGTCGGGACGCGGGAAGGCGACGTCCTCCGCCGTCAACGGGAATAGTGTCCTAGTGACCCCGACGGTCACTCGGAGAATCGTCAATCAAAACATACCGGTACCTCACCATTTCACATGGGAGAGTCTGATCGTGGACGAGCGGTTCCTCGCCCGGTTCTTCCTCTACTTCACCCCGGGGGAGAGGAGGATCCTGGCGCAGGTGTGCGGGAGGTGGCGGGACGTGCTCTACCGCAGTCCGCGCTACTGGTCTGGACTAGTCCCGGTGTTGAGGTGTAGGGAACTCCGGGCGGCGCCGTGTCCCGAGAGGTCCAGGCTCTACACCTCGCTCATGAGGAGAGGGTTCCACTCTGTGTGTCTCCTGGGGGCGGCGGACGAGGACGCCCTGGACCTAGTGCACTCCTTCACTCAGGCCACCAAGCACGTGCACTCGCTCAGTCTGCGGTGCTCTAGTGTCAGTGACCGGGGGTTGGAGGCGCTGCTGGATCACCTACAGGCACGTGTACTTACTCATGTAATTCATTTACCCGCATGTAAAAGTATTCACGTAACAAATGACCAAATTATGCAAGGGAAGAAACAAACAAAAATAATTGGTTACCAAAAAATATTTAAAAAATGAATAATTAACGGTAACCACAAACAATAAATATAGAAGAATGTGTTTAAATAAAGTAAATCGTAAATCAATCAGGTATGGGTCCTATAGTCTACAAACAAATTAATGCAAAATATAAAAACACAACTACGAAAAAATTACATACGAAATCGTATCCAGCGGCTCGGTTCGGCAAGTAGGAATAGTATAATACAAATCTTATGTAATTATCGATAAAATATAAAGTTTGTTTTTAGTTTTATTCAAGTTAGACCTGATCATCGTTTTAGGCCTATTATGTGAAACAGCCAAAAAGGGTTGACAGACGCAAACAACAGATATAGATGCTTATCGATCCCGTTTTAATTGAGTTTGTACACATCATTATTAATTTAGTTTTCACGTTCACTTGCCCCATGGGGCTTCCAAGCATACATCAGTATTCAGTGCTGTCGACAACCCCGTCAACAAGCTGCCAATTAGCTGTTGATTGAACTGCATTTTACATGCGTCGGTCTACGATATCTAGACATATAATATAAATGACAACAATAAGCATATTTATGTATTGATCTTGGGGCTATGCAATACATATTTATGTGGTGCATGCCTCGAGCTGAATGAGGGGACTGCCTTCGCCGGTAATGAATACTTTATAAAGAAGTAAACAATATGTGTGATATCGTAAAAGCAAATTAATATTGATTGCAAAGTGTGATCGCCATCCTAAAGGCGTTATAGGACGCCCGCTGGAGGAATGTGCATTGGAGTCTTGGGTTCGAGTTGTGTGTTTTACAAAGTGATCAAAAGTGCGATGCCTGGAGGGGACTTTTACAGTATGTTTCCAGCTCAACCCACGGCCCATGCCAGTCCCACAATGAAAGTATTTATTGTCAGAGTGTTTTAGATATGGTGGTTTTAACAATTTTATCTGGTCTATAGTTATAACTTGTGGAAAAAGTTTGGGGAGAATGAGAAGGACATATACACATATAGGACATATTATATCTGTCTAAGTTAATTGTTTATCTTTTTGATATTAAGATGTCAAATTTATATTGGATTCAAAAACATGCATGATACGTCTTTCGGTTACTATTGCTACACTCTCCACCCGGCTAATTAAGGAAGAGGTGCTAAATGAATACACGTATGTAAAGTTAATTTAAGATACTGTTTATTTAATGTAAAATTCCACAATTATGAGAAGCACAGAACCGTAGTTCGTACTCTCTGGGATCCGTAGACCAACTGACTTCACATTTCACAACACCCTCGAAGCCAAGCCAAACTTGACCTCCCCCTCTCACATGGTCACCAACCTAAGAATATAATAATGACAAAATAAACTAAAAGACTAATTAGAAATGTCAATTCACACAAATCACTAACTTATAAAACACAAAACAATAAAGACAACTTAAATTAAACATTACTACTACTAATTATAAAACAATGGGAACCATAGCGTTACCACACATCAAGTGACCAAAAGAATAAACAGAGTTAAGTTGGTATTACCCAGCCCAGAGTGCTGGCGGGATGAAGGGAAGGTTAACACATGTCCATCCTCGCAGGGGTGGTTCGGAGACGACATAAAAACCATGAAGAAATAAATTACCGAAACAGTGTGACGTTAGGTTAGGTCAGAAAGAGAGTGAATACGCAATGCAGAAACTAGCTCACAAAGGAAAAGAACACAAAGAAAGGGTATGAGACAGCACATAACCCCCCCAAAATGACAGGTAATGAGACGAAGTCTGATTTTCGTTCATTTTCAAAGAGTGCTGTCCTAAATTAATCATGGTAATACTTCTTAAGATTAACAATATTATGAATAGTACATAGGTAAAATCACGAAAAACTTCTAAATCGTTTTGTCCAGTGCTGACGATTCCCCAAAACTCCCAACGTGTCACTTACGTTGCGCTGTGGGTGGTCACATTCAGCCAATGCCCTTTTTGACCACCGTAACTAAAGGGTTAGAGTAGGCCGAAGGTCGTCGTTCGATAACCCCCATTTCAACCATACTTTCGATCTTTTCGTCAACAGCTGATCTTTTAGAAAGGGGTTTCGGGTAGGACCGTTGTACAAATGGTTGCTGGTCACTCATGTGAATTTCATGCACATAATCGCGTACACACCCTGGTGCGTCTGAGAATACCGCCTTGTGTTTCAACAAAGTCTCAGTGAGCAGCTGTTTATTTGTTGCAGTGGTCTCGACGTCGCGCACTTTCTCTGCAATACGCGTAACAAGGTCACACACGGGGTTGTGCGTTAGTTGCACTTGGCGACACGATAATACACAGTTCTCATTCACATAATCTTCACACAAAAAATCAAAACCGTCACTCATGCTCTCCGGCTTCTCCCCATTGTCTTCCGTAGCAAGACAAAGTTTGATTGAACCACAAGTTACTTGTTCAGTATCAGTGTACACAACCTCACTAATTAATGGTATAACAGTTTCATCTAGGTGTAAAGTATGGGTCTCAAAGTTTATGACAGCTCGTTTACGTTCAAACCAATCTGCGCCAAGAATCAATTTGCATGAAAGATTTGGAACGATATACATCGCTACATCATACACAAAAGTTCCCAATTTAATAGGCAAAAAAGTTTGAAACTTTAGTTTGTGACGATGCACAGAACCAAACGCCCCTTCCACGGTTATGCCATGAATGGGTAACAAAGGAACATTAGGACTAACAGCTGCAAGTTCATTATAGAAACATTTTGATATACATGTTAAATCACTACCAGTGTCGAGTAGCACATGAATGTTTTCACGATAACCAACGGTCGCCAACACCCGCGGCGCTTTCACTGTGTTATTGTTTACACCCACCTGGCTATTGTCCTCTTCACGTAACAGGTCATCCACTGGACACATCTCCACCACACCAACGGATCGTATGTTGGCCGTTTCTACATCTTGTCGCTTTGCCTTCAAAGAGTTCACTTCAGCTGGAAACACAGAAGGCGTATGTCCAGCGTTTATTCGTTTCCCTGACTGTTGTCGGGAACGCTGATTGCAGCCTCATGGACAGCCATCGCCTCGTGTGAAGTCTCAGTTCCTGCGACGTCTTGAGTCACCTCCAGATGATTCAGGCGAGAACGGTTCTCGCGAGTCCCCTGACGCTCCCTCCATTGGATGTTGTTCCCGTTGCCTTGGGTATCCCTCCATTGGTTGTTGTTGTAGATATTGCCAGGTCTCCCCGTTGTCATCTGCACATTGTTCTCCGTTTTTAATTGTTGAGACCGGTAACCACCTTGGTGTCCGTCCCCCCCACGTTGTTGCCTACTTGCTGCCGAGTCATCAAACTCTCGCAAAATATTAAGCATTTCAGCTGGAGTCGAAACCCTGGCCGCCACCAGAGCAGTATCAACGTTGGCCGGAAGTAGATGTCTCATCCTTCTGACGAAAGACCGCGGTGATATGGGAGTGGACAAGTATTTAATTCTCCTCATCCACGAAACGAAAAACTCAGACATTGTTTTGTGCAACTGTCGGTTGTAAAAGTTTGTTTGGAGTTGGTCGATCAATTTATCTTGTTTGTTTTCTGACCAGAACATGTCTATAAAATCAGCCTTGAATGATTCCCATCCTTGCCATGTATCCTTAAAAGCTTGTCCCCAGTCACTTGGCATGCCATCCATTTGAGCGATGGTTAATTGTATCCACTCACCCTCTGGTATACTTACTTGAGCAAAGTATGACTCCATTGCTTGTAAGAATTCAACGGGATGCACTTTGTCATCATCCTGGAATCGAACCGCGATCGGTGGTCGACCGATAGGGAACACAGGTGGGGACAGCTGGCGATGCGCAACCCCACTCGACTGTCCCTGTCCTTGAACCGGTGGCGTCATGGCTTCCGGAGAGCCCGCGCTTTGTCCCGACGCCTCTAGAGCGTTGATACGCCCCGTGAGAGTGCCAAGCAAGGTGCCGAAACCTTCGAGGAGCGTCTCTAATCGGTCAATCGACTGCACTTGCATTGTATTTTGTTCATCGTTATTTCCCTCGTGCCCTGACTGTGAACGTGTTTCAGGCATTTTAACAAAAGGATTCGTAGCACAGTTTCACAATATAGTTTACAGTGTATAGTTTATAGTTAAAAGTTTTTTATAGTTTATAGTTTATAGTTTATAGTTTATAATACGTCGCGGCACACGTATGTCCACTTCGCGTATATTGTAGAGTACTACAACCGATTCACAGTTCACACAAAATTAGTATTCAAGTTTATTATAACTCGCGGTACACGCATGCACACTGTGCTTGTTAGACACAAACAAATATCCACCTGCTCCACAAAATAGTTTATCAGTTTATAATACTTCGCGGCACACGTATGTCCACTTTGCGTAGATTGTAGAGTACTACAACCGATACACACGAAAATAGTTTTCAAGTTTATAATAAATCGCGGTACACGTATGTCCACTTTGCGTAATTAACGTTGGGCGCCAGTTGCTACACTCTCCACCCGGCTAATTAAGGAAGAGGTGCTAAATGAATACACGTATGTAAAGTTAATTTAAGATACTGTTTATTTAATGTAAAATTCCACAATTATGAGAAGCACAGAACCGTAGTTCGTACTCTCTGGGATCCGTAGACCAACTGACTTCACATTTCACAACACCCTCGAAGCCAAGCCAAACTTGACCTCCCCCTCTCTCATGGTCACCAACCTAAGAATATAATAATGACAAAATAAACTAAAAGACTAATTAGAAATGTCAATTCACACAAATCACTAACTTATAAAACACAAAACAATAAAGACAACTTAAATTAAACATTACTACTACTAATTATAAAACAATGGGAACCATAGCGTTACCACACATCAAGTGACCAAAAGAATAAACAGAGTTAAGTTGGTATTACCCAGCCCAGAGTGCTGGCGGGATGAAGGGAAGGTTAACACATGTCCATCCTCGCAGGGGTGGTTCGGAGACGACATAAAAACCATGAAGAAATAAATTACCGAAACAGTGTGACGTTAGGTTAGGTCAGAAAGAGAGTGAATACGCAATGCAGAAACTAGCTCACAAAGGAAAAGAACACAAAGAAAGGGTATGAGACAGCACACTATTCATCAGGAATAGTTTTTAGCTCACATAACATTTTAGCACGCGATTATAGTTAGTTTTAATTGGTCAACATGATTTATTTCCAGTAAAGAAGGAAGGAAGTGAGAGATTTAACATGATTACACCAACAATTAGGTCGAATTAACAACGTATTCCCCGTAGCCCCCAATCAAGGATGGGAGCAAGACGTGGTGCTCTCTTCTCTTTATTCCCGATTATTAAACTGTGACCATTGATTGAAACTGTATAACCGGAAGAAAGAAATAGAGAAAGAGTGAAAGTAATAAAGAAAGAAAGAAAGAGAAAGAAAGAGAAGAAAGAATAGAAAACAAACAAAAGAAAAAAAAACTACGGAAAGGGATTAAAAGTATTAGGGCATTTACACTGTTAATGGTATTTGCTAAAATTTCACAATATTTTGATATTTCTACTTATATGCCTATATTAGTGGTCTCTATCAAACAAGTAAAATAATGAGAACAATTATCACGCAAAATATCACATTTTTTAATTTTAATTTTAATATTAACAATGTAATTTCCAGCTACTTTCCTTTAAACTCCAGCTGTTGTCAGAACCAGCACCAAAGTTATGAAACTTGTGTCACCCCTGCTCGCGTTTAAATCAGCTTAACCACGGGTACTTCCCGCAAACTAAACTACAGGTCTAACAAAGTAGCAAACGAAATTGTCGAGTAATTAACTAATTATCCATTGTGAGCGTCGTTGGTCGATATAGGTAGGGTCGCTTAAAGCGCGCCTCGGAAATTGACGGTTATAAACTACACTAAATCACATAGAAAGCGACAAAAAGTGGCTGCTGTAAGGTATAGCCTACACCCACGGGGCGTAAGTAAATCAAGGGTTGCACAAAAGCGTATTTCTTGTCCACTTACCTCGTCATTAAAATTAAAATACGTTTCTTGCCGCCGTTCCAATCTTGGTGGCGGTGCCGAGTGTAGAAAATAAAAAATTGTTTCTGTAGTGCTTTAAATTCTCTTCGTTGGTGGATGAGCCGTTTTCTTTTTTTTAAAATATATAATTTCAACTTCGGGTGACGGTAGCCCACCTTCTTGACCCCTTGGGTCACCAACATTATTCTGTATCCTTGTTGAACGACAAAGTCAACTAAAAACGCATGCAAATCAGAGGTCGTGTTCGGTTTTTATCGTGATTTGTGACACACGCACAGACGGACGGACAGAAAAGTCATGCTTATATGGAACAACCCTAAATATTCGTATTTAAAGTCTACCCACTCAGTCTCAGAACTTATTTTCAGTGCAAAAAATAAAAGCAGACCGAGTCAACGCTGTCGGCACAGACACCATCGACGAGCGAAACAACTACAGATCGGTATTTAACATTATAAGAGGAAATAGTGGCCAACTGGTTGGGCACGAACCACTCGCGATCAACAAGGCTAATCGAAACAATTTCATACAATATGCATTTACTGGTATAGCTTTTATCCCGGTGTCACATGTCAAGTCGTGGTTTTGATGTTTCGTAAATGTGGCTCTGGACCGGCACCTCCACCAACCCCACGAGACGGGTGAATAAAACTGTTTTTTATAGGCCCTATACTCATTAAGGATATTTTAATACATTCGCATTAATTATTAAAATATCCTGAGCAGTAATGTGTGCGTGTATAGCGTTTGATACTAAAAATGCAAACGTTTTAGGGAATATTTAGTGCGTTTTTAGAATAGTGAGGAATATTTTGCATTTTCGGACAATACAAAGAATGTATTGAACAACATTCACTTCTGCACAAATTTCAACGTTTTCTTTTAGAATATAAATTCGTTACTACGGGGGATATAATTGGATTGTACAATATTTGCAGTTTGTAAAACGGTGTAAAAACGTTTTCTGTTGGGATTGCGGCCGTTGACTTACGGCTTCCCTTTTTATATTTTGGTAAGTATAATGTCCAAGGAAAACTCAATCCCAGAATTCGCCTTTTGACTGAAGAAAAGTTACCGTCTTATATTCAAAGTATAATAATCTTGTATATGCTGTAATGTAATGTATACACAGTAAAAACATAATTATATTGAGAATTATTACAGCTGTTTTATATGGGAGTCCTGTTTGTTTTTGTATCAATATTTTTGTTTTTAAAATATTGATGTATATTGTCAATTTAAATTAGTTTAGATGTATTTATTTTAGGTCTATTGTTATTTTTCGAGATACTACAAACATAATTTTTTGTTTATAAGGGACCATACTCGACGTGGTATTTCTAAAGATTATAATAAATATGAAATAAACACATTTTAATGTTTCTAAAGGGAACGCAAATCGCCTGATAAAGACGGTCTGAACTGAAACATGACATGATAGTATCGACTGAATAGTCACGATTTCTACCGGCTTCAACAACCACAATCTAAATACACCATCACTCCCGACTAAAATACCACTGCATGTTTTTAACCTTACCCTCTATTTTCCACGCATTTTATAAATAAATACCCCCTAGGAATCCATACATACCATCAACCGTATCGTACAATCAATTCCAGCACTCCTATTAATATTACCCCGAGCGGCTCTGTCATTACTCGGGAGTAAGTCGGTGTACACCCGCACGCCACGTGGTTAATCGTGCAACATCAGTTGAGTGAACACGCGAACGTGTCGACGCTATCTACAGCTAGACGGCGTCCGAGCACTCTACTCTTGCGCGCCCCGTGCTGGTTAATTGCTGACATTCTTCTCAGAAAGTACTGATACACTTATCACTACTAGGCTTTTATTATTTTATATTTCGCGTAGCTGCATATTTTACATACACGCAGGATACGCTTTCTACGCATTTTAAAAATTATTTTCTTGGTCACCCGGCGTGGGATTAATGTATTAGCCGACAGTGTTGGCTCTGATTTGGGATGTCCCGGGTTCGAATCCCGTTGAGACCGGCAATCCTGAAGTTTTTTTCAGAGGTTTTCCTCAGTCGTTAATGCGAATGCAAAGGGATTGAGTCCTCTTAAGTAGCCCTCGGACATCCGTTCACAATTGTCCTATCTGCAATATACCTTGTTATAGTCACCTGAAAAGGGTCACACCGGTTAAATCTGATGTGTATACTCTACAGCGGGCTTCCTACAATTTTTTTTTGCTAAAGTAATAATCGAATTTTAAAATCATCAGCGCCATCTAGCGCGCAAAGCGTACATTAAATGCCATAAAGATGGTGCTGGGGATGTTGAAAATCGTGTATTAAATGTAACTTTCAAATATATATTGTCTTCTCTGCTTTTCTCTATCGTCACGATGGGTTGACTGGGGGTTTAAACTTACTCTTAAGGTTAGTGAGAGTTAAAGATTATTATACCGGAATCAGGCTTCTGAAGTTTGCGTTGCATGCCCAAATCCACCTCCCTATCACAGTACTTTTTCAAAGAAATATATTAGATGCGTGATAAAAACTAGTCTATACCCCTTGTCATCAATCATCATCTCACCATCTGCCAAAAAATTGCAAGAACATTAATAGGTAGGCTATTATATACGTCATCAATATAGCCCATGTAATACCTACATCATCTCCTAATCGTCCTAACGCCTCCTTGATCATCCTTGACCACGGAGCTGAATAGAAAGATAAAACAGTCCGAGCTCAACGTAGTTATTGTCCCTGAACCTTTAACACACGAAAATATTATTTATATAACAATGTTCTTTATACATTATTAGACACATTTTAAAATGTACATTGACGTAGCAACCCATGGCATTTACCATTTAGTATCCCTCTCTGTAGCCACGACTTTTCAATTCCTAATGTTTTAGTTTGTTATGTCCAAGACAACCTGTGGCTTATCGCGAATTTTAATTAATTTTTTCACTGTTGTAGTAGGTTGTGACAACGTTGGCTTGATGCTTCGATCATGTAGTTTGAGACTACGATAATTAAGCGAGCGAAGCGAGCGTTTCCATTTGACTCTGCCGGAAAAATTAGTCACTGGTTTTGTTTTTTTTTTTGTTTTTTTGTTTTTTTGTTTTTTTGTTTTTTTGTTTTTTTTTTTGTTTGTATGTCTCGCCATAACGTTCGAACGGAGGCTCGGATCGAGTTGAAATTTTGACCATCCGCAAGCTTCGTTCTCGATTGAATGCCATTAGTTTTGTGGCAAAATCGTTCAAAAAGTTAAAAAGTTACATTAAAGTTAATCGAAAGTTTTTTTTTCAAACTAAACGGCGACAAAATCTGAGATAGCCAAATCATTTAGAATGTCCGTCCGGTCACGAATATGTTAATTTTATTTTGATCCGATAAGTAGTGTAGATGGAAATTACATTATAACAAAAGTAACGTTGCCATGGCAACGAAAAGACGCGCGAAGTTTCTAATGCACTGCCACCTAGAAGTAATCAAAATACTTTCGAGGAAGCAGTCTATTATTTGTCAACAAAGAGTTTAAATCCAAGGAGTCAGGTTCTCTAGATGGCGGTGGATTTTATCCACAAAGTAAAGGATTACACACGGGTTTATACCAAATACCTTGGCAATAATAAATAATTTTGGATACATGGTCTGTGGACAGCGGACGTCGCAAATTTAAAAATATAAAAAAATGTGCAATGTGGGTCTAGCTATAGCACGTGCTCGCTTATCAACGCGTCCAACTGAGCGTTTCCTAGTGTAGACCTATACATGAAATCCTCAAGAGACATACAACAATTCTTTGCTAATTTTTATAACGACCTTGTACTTCTTACTCATGGGCTTTGATTATTGTGTGCAGACTGTATAGCTATTCTCTACGGCCATCATCTTCATTAGAGAATCCACAGTAGATTGTTATGCACGTTGTGTCCTCCTCGTGGCAGGAGCCTTGGACATAGCACGTGACCATGTAACCTAATAGACACGTGGACCTGACTGGATGATGAGTGTCGTCTTCATTCTCTGTTGCTGTATTGTAGGGATATTTGAGATGATTAGTGGTGATGGATAAAGGGAATTTTCAGTGAAAATTATTTCCATTTATACGTGCCTTTGTTGATAACTAGGAAAACGCTAAAGTCCCGTCGCGTTGATGGATGAGCTTTTTTATAAGTTTTTAGTTTGCGTATGATCTATTTACTTATCAAGTGCCTTTTGAACGCATTGTTGGTGATTGTTGTCAAGTTTCTATTGTTACCTGTAAATTGTTTTTTTAACATAAAAAAAACTCATATTAAAACCTTTATTCTATGGATTCTGGCTAACTTTTTTAACTTTTTCTTTCAAAAAGCAATACATCACCATTACCTTAATGTCCATGTGAAATATGAACGTTGTAGCCCCACCCGTTTGGTCAGAATCGGCCTAAATGTCACGAAAATATCGCACTAAAAATCGAAAAAAAATCGTAAAAGTACGATATTCATGAGAAATATTTCTTCGATTGCACCCAAAAACGTAGCAAGTCTAAGTTCAGAGATTTCGAAGGTCCCCTCCAATTTTCATCCAGATCGCATATGCCGTTTTCCCGGTAGAGAGCGAACAAACAGACAGAAAAACAAAAAAACAAACAAAAAAACAACCGAGCTAAATTTTTTGGGGGGTCGGTGAAATTGAAGTCTTCGCTTCGCTCATCCAACTAATTTTCTTGCTATTGTCGATACGTTGACTATAAAGATGTATATCCTACACTAGTCCTCTTGAGTACACCGGGGGCTTAGCCAGAACGTGTCAGTTGGGTCCTCTGGTTTAAAAAATGTATCCGTTTTAATTTTGTCGTTTAGATAATATCGCCTTCATATACATAATATAAACAAACTTTATCATCTTTTGGTTTCAAAAACTCTTCAATGATAGTATACTTCCTCAAAATGGTCTTCGCACTATCAAAATACTCCAAGTTTAATCAAACTTATCTAATAAATTGTAGTTTTTTTCTCTTTCACGCAGTGTTCACGTGTGACTGCCTATACAAGCAGTTCTTTAGCATGCGGCGTTATATCACATCTCCGACGCAACCTATTTTTTGTTCTTCGTTACTGTCAACATTTCCGCACATATTGCAACAACCTTTATTGTAAAAAGTCTGAATATTCTTTTTCATTCCAATATTTTTTACCTCGTCTCCGCGTCTCCTACTCCCGTTGCCCCTAGTAATCTTTTAGTCCAAACAGCAAAATCCTTCAACTTTTCTTTCCACGCTACATTTGACTTTTTATATCCATGTTTGAGCAGTTTAACATACGACTATACGAACCCGGTGTAACGTTTTGAAGGCTTGTAGAAATATGAAATAATGTGATATTTCTTTGTCATAGCTATTTGACGTACGTACGACCTATTATACAAGCCATTTTTACTCCTTATGGATTGAATTATGTATGGAGTATACCCACTTATGAATTTCATGCACTTATATAATTTAAATCAGCATTTAAAAAAACATCTCTCGGGCAAGACATATTTTCTAAGATTGACTGTCTGGTTTTGGACAGTTTTTACTTTTTTATGTATGTGTTATATACAACTAGGAAAACGCTAAAGTCCCGCCGCGTTGATGGATGAGCTTTTTTTTGTAAGTTTTTTGTTTGCGTTTTTTTGCGTTTGTTTGCACTTTTCCTTTGCAAGTGCTTTTTGAATGCATTGTAGGTGATTGTTGTGAAGTTTCTATTGTTACTTGTTAATTGGTATTATAAACCTCAAAAAACCCATAATAAAACCTTTATTTCTGTGGATTCTGACTAACTTTTTCAACTTTGTCTTTCAAAAGGTACTACATCACCATAACCTTAATGTCCATGTGAAATCTGAACGTTGTAGCCCAACCCGTTTGGTCAGAATCGGCCCAAATGTGACGAAAATATCGCACTAAAAATTGAAAAACTAATATTAAAACCTTTATTTCTATGGATTCTAGCTAACTTTTTCAACTTTTTCTTTCAAGGGGTACTACATCACCATAATCTTAATGTCCATGTGAAATATTAACGTTGTAGCTCCACCCGTTTGGTCAGAATCGGCCCAAATGTGACGAAAATATCGCACTAAAAATCGAAAAAAATCGCAAAGTACGATATTCATGAGAAATATTTCTTCGATTGTACCCAAAAACAATACACCTCTAAGTTCAGAGAAAACGAAGGTCCCCTTAAATTTTCATCAAGATCGCATATGCCGTTTGCCCGGTAGAGAGCGAACAGACAGAAAAAAAAGAAAAAAAAACACCCGAGCTAAATTTTTTGGGGGGTCAGTGAAATTGAAGTCTTCGCTTCGCTCGCTACGCTCATCCAATCACATATTCCCCTATTAAAATTTAAAACAGGATACAATTACGAAATAAACACTAATTTTGATTTGTTGTAACGCAGTGTTACATTAGCGAGCATAGTGGTACGAAGGTTTAGCTCTAATTTGATAATACCGTTCTTCTCACTCCATTATATTTATGAATTAAGTTGATAATCATAATTGAGTAAATTGTATTCTAATTGCTTTATTTCATTGAATTAAGTTGATATTCAATCATTATTGCTCTAATTGTTTTCTAATTGCTACAATGTTTTACCTATATGTTATTCTCTCTGCATTATATTGGAAAATTATATAACTTACTCTATTTAATTAAATGGAAATGTTAATCATTTAATTGAACTAATTGAAAATAAAAACCAATTCGATTTCGTTCTAAAAGAAATGTCGTTGAAGTTCTATATATTTTAAAAATGCATTTTCGCCGTTTATTTTATTCCGTAGGACGTGATATATTGCGCTTGTGAAATGTTAACTTGATTGATTTATGCTCATGAATGCAGTAGAGCGATCCAGTATTGGTTTAACCATGAAATGTCTGCTGTCACTGCCAGTTACCAGTTAGTACACGCTCGTTGGCGGTGTCATGCAAAGAGCGGGGGTGATATTGAATGATCATCGTCAGCGGCGAGCCGACTAAGTCAAGTGTCATCCGCCACTGCTTTCAGGATTATCTTCGAGTGTAATTCGATAATTAAACGCGGTATCGTGACATAATTTGAATCCCAGTGTTGGTTTGACCGCCAGTACTATTTATAACTCCATGGTTTGACAATGCTTTAATCAATTTTCTGTTATTTTTCGACAGTTTATTTCCATATACGTGAGTAGTATTTAACCTGTCTCATGACTAGACAGGTTGGCCAGTGTTAGGTTTTGGTACATGTCCATATACTTTTTATAGTAGACTTTACCATAAAAAACATTGCACGCCCTTTGTCTATGTCTATATGTAGCATGCCATTCTCTAGCAACCTATAACGCATTTCGTAGTATGTGTTTAAATAATAAATACAAATAAATAGATAAAATATAATTATTTAGTAACAATATCAAAATTGATATGCAGCGCATAATAACCCACAATCGTGGGTTAAACAAGTTTCACTTTCGAAGCTTTCATTACACCAGCTATGACAGTGCAAAGTATCGGGAAAATTGTGTTTTACATTTCCCGTGGGAAACCTGCTCAATTTAGATGTCTAAAGCGATTGGGCAATCTTAATCCCTTGCACTCGCATTAACCACTGAAGAAACCCTTCTAAAACAAACTTTCATGCAGCTTTGCCGGTGGTGGGTATCGAACCTGAGATCTCCCGCCTCTCACGCATTACGCTTGAGCTACATCTCTCGGTCAAGGTTCGGTCATCCACTCCACTCGTCAGACAAGAAGAATTTGCCTAAACTCCCGACAAGAGTTTAAAGAGAAACCCCGCTGTTTTGAACTAGTTCTAAAAATACACATTCGTGTGTCTGTTGTCTGCTGTTCTCGTATCTCGACATGCATATAAATGTACAAGTTTAAATACGGACCTTCATTTACACTTTCGTTACGAGTATGCAAATGTAAAGATAATGAGATTATGTACGCTTCTTGCCGTAAACGACGTGATATTCTTGATGCTTGGTTATGTGAACGAGTGTACCAGCAGCTCGTTGATAATAGCTTGGCTAATATTATGCCTTAAGGGGAATCCCTAGACCCAAATATGATTTCTTAAGAATGCAGTAAAGACGTCTGAAAAGTAAGTAGAATGAAAGAGGTCTTTAATAAAGAGCGGATTATTTTTTTGAAATTTTTTGACGGGACATAACCTCAGAATCAACAATTGTATTCAAATTACTGGAATCAGTTGCTCAAGTTCAAAAAATTGAATTTTTAGCTGCTGTTTTTTGTATATTATATATACACTCCTTTATCTACAACCTAAATAAAAGTATTTTTGGATTTATATGGTTTGTTGCGTTGCACAATTTTTTTCGCCTGCCGGTACAAATTTCAAATTTTGTACCGTTTAACGAAAAAAATCGTGCAACGCCTGAAACCATATAAAACCAATAATACTTATATTTAAGTTGTAGATAAAGGAGTGTAGAAATAATATACAAAAAACCGCTGCTAAAAATTCAATTTTGAACTTAAGCAACTGATTCCAGTAATTTGAATACAATTGTTGATTCTGAGGTTATGTCCAGTCAAAAAAATTTCAAAAAAATAATCCGCTCTTTTATTAAGCCCCTCTTACATTCTACTTACTTTTCAGACGTCTTTACTGCATTTTTTAGAAATCATATTTGGGTCTAGGGATTCCCCTTAAACATACATTATATTTACAACATTTACCTTTTTTTTTAATGTTCTAGCTTTTTTTGACATATTTATTTCGTAGTTGATGATAATATGTTCTTCTTGTTATACGTTTTGTTTTTGTCATGCCTGACAGATATGATGAAAATGCAAAAAAAATATGCTTAACACAGGGTCATAAACACTTAATAAAATTCCTTCTTTAGAATGATTTTTTCCAATGATTGTCACTTTCTCCCTATTCTCCCTATATATATTTCTCTCTATATTGGGTACTACCCATGATCCAATTATTTGAGATATCCTTATATGCCATGGATACACCCTTACCCGTGCTTTACACACATACATGATAAGATATTATTGAAATTTACTAGAAACGTATTGAGGATCATACGGCGTGTAAATATTTACTGTTAGTTTGACGGATCCGTGTCAGACGGGGGTTGGCCCTCATACTGTATATACTCGGCACCTCCTATTATTTTGTGTTCATTTATGTAATTGTTTTATGTATTGTCCTCCTTTTTTTTATCACTTTTTGTGACTGAATAGGAAAGAGGTTAAATACATAACAAACGGTACACTTTGCTTCCTATTCTGGGTACTCCTGTGCCCAGCTTGTTTGAATCATACATGAACATGATTATATTATCGACCTACACGAGTAGAATTGAGAATATACTGTACAAACATTTACTTTTAGTTTGTCCGAGCTGCTTGCACCGCCTCTTACTCCCTCGTCTTATGAATACGAGCCGGTATCGATGATAGATCAGGGTGTCCACCCCACCCACCCAAACAAGCAGGATGAGCGACCGGGGAGCTGTTTTGTATGTGCGACCCGGTCAACCCGGCGCGGTCGTAAACGCTTAACGAACGGTGGAAATCATCTTTTATTTATAACGGCTTCACAACTCACCGCTCGGGAGGAATCGAATCCGTCAATTTATACTCCTTTTTCCTTTTGGAAACCGCCTCTTTGATCTAGTGGTTTGATTCCTGCTTCCGTTGTCGACGACCTGGGGTCGATGCCCGCCTGGGTCTGAGTCCGTAGTGATATTGTGTTTATTTATTTATTTCTGACATCAGGTAGGCCTGTATACATTCACCCACAAAATGTCCAGTAACTAAATCTAAACAATTAAAACACATTTTAAGAAACACAATTTAAAACAATCAAATCTGCCAAATCTGACCAACTAACTAACCAACTCGAGAAATACAAATACTTTATATCATTACTAGGAAAACGCTAAAGTCCCGCCGCGTTGATGGATGAGCGTTTTTGTAATTTTTTGTTTGCGTTTTTTGCGTTTTTTTGCACTTTTCCTTTGCAAGTGCTTTTTGAATGCATTGTAGGTGATTGTTTAACAGAGTTTCTATTCTTACGTGTTAATTGGTATTATAAACCTCAATAAACTCATATTAAAACCTTTATTTCTGTGGATTCTGGCTAACTTTCTCAACTTTTTCTTTCAAAAGGTACTACATTACCATAACCTTAATGTCCATGTGAAATCTGAACGTTTTAGCCCCACCCGTTTGGTCAGAATCGGCCCGAATAGGACGAAAATATCGCTCTAAAAATTGAAAAACTTATATTAAAACCTTTATTTCTATGAATTCTGGCTAACTTTTTCAACTTTTTCTTTCAAAAGGTACTACATTACCATAACCTTAATGTACATGTGAAATATGAACGTTGTAGCCCCACCCGTTTGGTCAGAATCGGACCAAATGTCACGAAAATATCGCACTAAAAATCGAAAAAAATCGTAAAAGTACGATATTCATGAGAAATATTTTTTCGATTGTACCCAAAAACAATACACCTCTAAGTTCAGAGAAAACGAAGGTCCCTTACAATTTTCATCAAGATCGCATATGCCGTTTGCCCGGAATCGAGCGAACAAACAGACGGAAAAAAAAAAAAAAAAAAACAAAAAAAAAAAAAAAAAAAAAAAACACCAGAGCTAAATATTTTGGGGGGTCAGTGAAATTGAAGTCTTCGCTCCACTCGCTACGCTCGCTACGCTCATCCAAATAAATGCACTAACAAGTATCATTAAAATAAAAAAAATAAAAAAATAATAAAAATGTATTCTAAAAAAAATACAAATATAAAAAACGCACTAATCTAAACATACAAACAGGCTAAACTTACATAAAAACTATTTAAAAAATCAAAACAAATAACAAATAAACCAAAATTCTAAGGAGAACATACAAAACCTAGTGAAAAGGGGATGAGTGATTAGTATTTAGAATCATATTGGTAAACTGGCATAAGCAGCTGCTTAAATGAGTGATGTTTCATATTATGATCAATGTAAAGTTTTTGTATCCTTGGCTGATAATTTGTTGTACACGGTCTTGAACATATATGGAATTTTGAAGGGATTGTGATTGAAGAAAGTGTAATTCATACACAAAAGTTTTGGGATACCGACTGAAATTAATTTAAAAATCGTGGTGGAATGATCTTGGTTTAGGCCTTCGGTTTCCTTCATGCCACACACAGAGATGAATAATATATATTGTTCGCGGCACCGCCACTGCCGCAGCTGTTATTCGTGACATAACCGTGTTTCAAAACTCGGTGCGTGAAGGGAGCGAATTTAACAATAAATAAATGATTAGGACACTGAAACGCACTTCAAACTCGTTAGAATTGACTGTCGCCATTTTGCAATGTTCAATTTCATGTCGTAATAACACACAGAAAGTTTCAGAGTTTGCACTGACGAAAGTTAGGTATTTTTTCTTTCCCATTTTACTATTTGATTTTTTCAATTTCTTCGCTATATACAACATATTTTTATTACATTTGTCGGTATAGACCCATTATTACCTGGAATCTATTTGAATCGGGCACCTCCACCAAAAGAGACCAACTCTTGACGAAATTGTATTAGGTGTATGCAAAGTCAAAGTCAAAGTCAATGTCAAAGTCAAAGTCAAAGTCAAAGTCAAAGTCAAAGTCAAAGTCAAAAGAATGATTATTTAATTTCAGAAAAAAACTTGTTTCATTACTAATAAACTGCATATTTAGTTAGATATGCACGGTAAAATGATTGGAACGATTGCAGTCTCCTTGAAACACCGATTATGCATAAACAACACTTGTAAAAACAAGACACCCAAAAGTGTTGAGATCCTAAAGACTAGTCAAATGTTTCCTTCTACATTGGCGCACTATACATTTGGCAAAAAATTTCGTCACGTGACTGCAACTAAGCTCTTTACTGCTAAATCATGTATGGTATGAAGCACTTAAAGTAATTTTACATAAAAAGAACAATGGAAATTAAATGGTGAAAATGCAAATAATAGGTCTACGTTTGAGGTTGTAGGTATAGCCTAGAGCTGAGGAGAGCAGTGTAAGGCTCGATAAGAATGATGCAAAAGAAGGAGGTGATAGTGTAACTGTTAAGTACGAATTACATATCACGAGAAAGTATAAGCGTTGAGTAGGGCCACGGGAAAACAAAAGTACAAAATGTTATTTGCAGCACTTATAAAAAAAGCACTTTGAAGCATCAATTTTCTTTCCCCACTTTCTTCAACCAGCTTATCGGATTTTCGCGCACTTGGAAGATTTCATTTTGGTTGAATATAATTCCATTGAAGTGACATGTTTTCTACCATAAAAGAATGTAATGTTACATTAGTTATTTTCAGGAATATAAAATTGTTTACTAATTTCACTTTGTAGTTTAATTTTTTAATCTTTACAGGAAACTCAATTTTTCCTCGTTTCTACCTGTGATGAAATATTAATTTAATTATTTCAGGCGTATGTCTGGATATGTGTGTGTGTTGAAATGACGCAATTAATTTATGTTACTGTTCCTAAGGGCATGTCGGTGTTTGCAATCAATTTAAATGTGTTTTCCATTCTCTCACGAGTCGGTTTTTATAGTCGTTTATTCTCCACCAAACAATAATATATAGACACAAAGCGACAAATTCAACCCATTCATGAACACCAAAGCTTTAATTATACTTGTTACGTAAATACTCCTTAGAGAAAATTATCCCGCTTTAAAAGAGAATTTATTCTACACTGTACGCGAACTCAATTAGTACATTGTGCTAACTGTACTATAAATAGTGCCCAGACCGTGTTAAGAGGAGATGCTGAGGCTAGAGCGGTCAAAGTGCACATGCTCGGGTTTAAAATGATTTGAGTTAAACGGTTACTAATTACATTATTAAAATATGTTGCTATAAAGTTAATGAAGAACCATTATGTTGATATCGACACTCAATTGCAAGAACATTGCGAGACATTAGCCCAGAAAGTCGAAAAAAACGGGAAATTCAAAACACAAGATCCTATTCGTGAAACCCAATAAATAATTTAACTGGGTTTACAAAATGAGCATGAGCGTTAAGTTGATTTTAACGTTGATACCCAGTATGAAAATTCATTTAAATAAATATGTCTAGATGGTTGGAATAAATTGCTGAAGTTCACAAAAATCGAGTAAATTACAAAGAACTCACAATTTTTTGTCGAAATCAAATAATTTAGTGACAATAATGTGACTAATGGATGTCATACCGTTTTTCTGAAGAAAAAAACAAACAAAAAAACAACAACAACAAACAACAACAACAACAAAAACAAAACAAATAATAACAGAGAACTGTGCGCTTAAACTTGCGCAGCGACTCTTAATTGTTACAGTACTCGTGAAAAGTAAAACTCGTAACGGTAATTGCCGTACATTGGCAACAACACACACGATCCAGTATGGTTACCGTTTGCGTGTAAGTAGGACATTCAAAGTAAATAAAAAGTGCTACAATTAGACTTTCTTTCAGGTTGTTTCTTGAATATTAATCGTGTATTCGCGGTATAGCGACGACGCTCGTCTGGCGTGTTGACAGAATTAATTCGCGACAATCAATATGACTAGCCGCGGAGGCTTGACCTGCTGGGAAGTGAGGCTAGAATCTCGATCTATAGACGCACTGGCGTAGACTGAATGTGATATAGCCACATACGGTATGTGTGTGCTGCCGTGCAGTATAAGGTAACGACCAGTGTTGGGTAGAAACGCGTTCCTTTTTCGGGAACTTTTTAAGGAACGCGTTCTATTTTTAGTTAGAGGAACTTTCAACACAAGAGTTACAAATTTTGGGGACCTTTTAAAAGTTTTAGAAGTTCCTTTTACTCTTATAGATGACAAAGCCCACCATGCCTCTACATTTCAAAACATATTTAGCTGATACAGATATGAAAATCGTTGATAAAAAACAGAAGCATATCATTTTTAGGAGGCGTAACCTCGAATGATGAAGCTGTCATATTTGCTAACGACGACGCGGCTTTAAAAATCGCGACCTAAATCTTATGTACCATAATTTATCTGACAAAGGAACTTTTAAACAGGAACTTTTATTATTTCAGGAACTCAAAAGTTCCCTTTTATGTGAAGGAACTGTAACTTTTACAAGTTCCCTTTGAAGGCAAAGTAACTTAACTTTTAAAAGTTCCATTTTTGCGAGAACTTACCCAACACTGGAACGACCACGACGTGAGAACCCCACCACTGTACGGCCCGTGACTACTTCTGTCCTCAGGGTCTATGTACTAACTCTTGCGACAGTTGTCAATCGACAGCGACAAATTTATTGGTACAATATCGTTATTTTTGATAACTTATCAAACGAAAAAACCAACAACTTATTAACGCGTTGAACATGACATTCTATTTACAAAGTTGTCGGCAACTGTCATTTTGTAAATTGGCGGGGGTCTACTACTAAGTGACAACAGTCGATTGACAGCGACAATTTTAGTGACAATATTCACGCATCTGACTGCAGCTATACAAGCTATAAGCTGTTTATAGACAACAATTAACATTTCACATTTTTAATGCCGTCTTCCAACGTTTCCTTAACGTAATAAACCACTGCATACAGCAACTGTAAGTAATTACTATTTAACTTGGTATTATGAAAATTCTAGGTGGTAATTCTCACTCGTCTTCTCACTAAAGTTGTCGTTTCGGTCGACTATTGTCGCTGTCACTTTTAGTAAATAGACCACCTGGACGGGTCTGTCCTCCGCTTGAGTGCCGCATTATGGCCAAACGGTTGACGCGCCCTTAAAAAAAAAAAACAAAACTGAAAAGTTTTTGTTTGTACGTTATCGTTTTGAAGTTTATTTAAAAAATGAGCAAGCTTATCCATAACTTGTTCCCCTGCACCGGACACATGCACGATGCCCCACGAATAGCATGAATTAGTCAGTTTAAGGAGAGAAGGTTGAGGAGGGCGTACAACCCAGGTGTGGATAATGGAAAATGAGTTTTGAAGAGGGAAGGAGAAATCTATTGTTTCTGAATTAAGCCCCTTTAACGTCGTTACCCGTCTGCGAAGCAAGTTTCTAGAGGCAAATTATAACCTTAATATCTGAAACCTCGTTATTCACAGCAGGAGGGGTTGTTGAGTCTGGCTTGTTTACCATGCACTTCATGACTGCAGGGTGAACGCTGGAAAATGTAAACAAAATGACTTTTGTGTCGAAATGCACATTTAAAACTGTGCACGTACGCCGGAAATTCAAGAGTATACTCGACCATTGCTTGCCGCAATTTCCGGATTGCCCTTTTTCTTTTTCACAATCGATTTGAACAGTCAGCGTTGTTATGCGGAAAATATTGATTTTTAAAAGTATAGAGGAGCTAGGGTTTAAAATGTAGGTAGCCCTAGTATAAAGTATTATATAGTGCGATTGCCAGTTTACCGATATGACTGTTAATCACTCAAGAGGAGCTGCTCCCCTAAATGCATCATTTTCCGTCTGTGCGTGTGTCACGTTATTGGTGTACGATTTTTGTTCATATTGCCCTTTAAGAATGATGACAATGACATATAGTATGTTTTTTGTGACACTTGGGATCAGTAGAAGGGGGGGGGGCTCACGTGTTTTTAATGGGTTTTGTGTACTCGTCACCTCCATGAATAAGTGTCAATGATGGCTAATATTTTATTTGTGTGTCTTTCTTCAACAATCTGTTAATTAAGTAACTTCGCTCCCTATGTTGTGTACTCCCGTAACCATGTTTGATCACATCATCATTAGGCATGTTCTCTTGCCCATGTAAAAATGAAATATCTCGGAATTTTTGTACGAGTTGTATCCCGGAATTCCTCCTTCGAAAATTAACATTCTCGGAAAAGCTTTCGTGATTTATGAACGTTTTCTAGTATAAGGATTGAAACCACGACCACAGGTGTTTGGTGGTTCGTGATGCGCCATCTTGAAACCACGTGACGTGTCTCTATGATGGCTCCTCCCACGCGATCACTATAATCAGACGATAGAGACGAGACTCTCACACCACCTAGAGATTTCCATCTATCAGTCGACTCAACAGAACAATTTCCGGTACCCCCCACTAGCCGAACTTCGAAAGCGAGGCTTTCCATTTCCTTATTCCCCTTTAAATTCACGATTGATTGAAAAAGCTGGGCTTTCGTTTTCTTTCCTTCTCTCTCGGTTATCCAATAAGAAGTGTATGGGAGAGAGAGGATACGCAATATCCCATGAGCCTATACGCCTATCCTGCAGGCTGTTGGATATTACTTTGTGACGAAGGGAGTGGACTTTTCTCGTCTTTCATACAAGAGCAATATACAAATATTCACATATTATCCTGTTGTAGATAGTCACATGGTCTAGCCCCGAGACTCCAACATTTTGATACTCGCTTTCTCAATATTTATACACACCCTGACAATAACATCCTATATTTTTCTTTCGCACAGACTTATCTGTTATCTATAAATGTGTGCTCATCATACAGCTTGAAATTCTTTTGAATGTTATGCTTGTGTTTGTATGTTTAAAAATGTAATTTAAAATTCAAACTTTAGCTACCTCTATTGATAACTCTGGTATCTTAACCTAGATCAAGGTGATCAGAACACCAGTTGGAAACAACATGTTGAGCGTTCTATATGTGGTATTACTGTACCTGTTTGAAACGAGTTACATTCTTTTACAACGACATTTTTTTATTTTCTCGGCGTATTGAGTTGCTAGCCTTAATCCTTATTATAATGGCTATATTTAGATTTATTTTATAGTTATTTCCCATAAATGATGATTGTAGATCAATACAACAATACAAAATGTCATTTTTTTAAAGTTTGTTTAAAAGTAAAAAAAATCTATCTTAAGGGCAATCCCTAGACCCAAATATGATTTCCAAAGAATGCAGTTAAGACGTCTGAAAGTAAGTAGAATGTAAGAGGGGCTTAATAAAAGAACGGATTATTTTTTTGAAAATTTATTGACGGGACATAACCTCAGAATCAACAATTATATTCAGTTGTTCAGTTGTTCAAGTTCAAAATTGAATTTTAAGCAGCGGTATTTTGTATTGTTTCTACACTCCTTTATCTACAACCTAAGTATAAGGATTATTGGTTTCATATGGTATGTTGGATTGCACGATTTTTCCGTTAAACGGTACAAAATTTGAAATTGTACCGGCAGGCGAAAAAAATTGTCCAACGCAACCAACCATATAAAACCAATAATCCTTAATTAAGGTTGTTGTTAAAGGAGTGTAGAAACAATATACAAAAAAAAACGCTGCTCAAAATTCAATTTTGAACTTGAACAACTGATTCCAAATTTTAAATATTGTTGATTCTGACGTTATGTCCCGTCAAAAAAATTTCAAAAAAATAATCCGTTCTTTCATAAGCCCCTCTTACATTCTACTTACTTTTCAGACGTCTTTACTGCATTCTTTAGAAATCATATTTGGGTCTAGGGATTGTGATTATTTTATTGGTTGCATGTTTGAAATCTGCGTTCATTGGGTCAAGTAAGTTTATCCATACTTATAAAAGTACTCGAAGTTTTCTACTTATACAGTTCTTTATGACGGTGTAATAGAAGCCCTAAACGTCAAATGAGACACATTAGCTCAAGTGCACCCTGCTATCCCAAGGCTATTTAATTATTTATTCCGTAATTAAAGCAAAGTTTGTAACGGATGTTAAACAGTTTTATATGAAAGGAAAATATTTTGAAAAAACACATTTCTTGTCAGCGGAATTAAGTTTTTGTTACGTCGTTGGTAATTAATGTTGGAGTCAGATGTGAAGCAAGAATAAAGAAGACAATTTGGGTTCCACATTCAGATGACACACTCCCTTTTTTTACAACAACAAAAAATCTGATTCATTCACAATGTTATATTTTCATTAGTATTTGGCATAGCATAATCTAATAACATTTTTAAACTCTCAAATATTAGCCATTAACGTATGTAACAGTATTTTGATATTTACTGAGAACGGGATCGTATTCTTACAAGTGCAATGTAATGTTTTTTCCACCACTTTTTTATATTTGATTAATTAATCAATTGCATCTAATATCCTTTTTTAATATGCGTTACCAAAATTGTTGTGTAATAAGGCATTGTTGCTGTAATATTACTCTTTCAAATATTTAATTAAATGTAGTTCATTGTTGTATCTGCATTTATGTAATTAGATTTATTTAGTTGTCCTCCTTTGTAAATCAGTTTTTATAACTGAGTAGGATAGACGTTAAATAAATAATAAATAAAATATATATAATATTTTCAACTTATTATTAGGATATAATCATGATACAAAATCATAAAAGTAAACACTTTTTCAAACAATAGTCACACCTCACAAAATAAAGTATGTCACTATTGTTTTATTTTCTATCTCAATTCTAGGAATAGATGTAGAAAGTATTAAAATTGACATAGATTTCAATTTACCGAACGCGCAAATGAAAATAGTTCTCAATTGAACTAAAGTGCAAGTTCATGTCTCGGGTAGACCGAGTAAGTGTAAACAAAATAATGATACCAACATTATTTCTACTCGAAAATGTAGCCCTTAATGTTAATAACCGAGAAAGCTTGAAACAGTCCACTAAGGTGCAAGTTGTTATTTCACATGGTTTTCTTACGTAGCTAAATCCTCTTAGGAAAGTGTGTCGGGTCAGTACTCTAGCTCCATATCAATGAGGCGGCCGGGTTACAAAGTGCAAACACCTCCAGCACTCGGGAGTTTAATCAGCGAGTCCAGGTTCTATTCCCGATTGGCTCCTTAGGGATGACGACGCCAAGTAGAACAAGACCAGGGAATTGAATTGGCTTCAACGGAATCCGTGTTTGAAGGAAATGAACTTAAATCACGGCGTTTGTCAAACGTTTTCTGTGGCGATTTCTCAATCGGGATGATTGAAAAACTAGAGAATCAACCAAGTGCTCTTTTATATAAAAACCAATCCAGAAATTTAAAATCCATCTCAGCGTGGTATTGAGCCCGGGTGTTCCGATTGCCGGTGGGATGCTTTACCCCTAAGCTACCGAGACGGTTAAGGCCAGCCATAGCAACCACACTTCGTGATAAGCATGTTTCAACTTTAAACCTGTTTTTCTCAGAATAATATTATTTTGACACATATGTACCTTTTTCTACGAAACCACTTGACCGATTTGCCTAAAATTTTCAGGTTATGTTAAATGTGTTACAATACACAACCCCTATCAAAATAAACTTGATTGGTTTATTATTTTTTGTGATATCAATATTATAAATGATAATTTTTCACTTAAGTTTGAACTTTTACATAACATTTTTTTTTCATAAATGTTTATTTTATTTAGGGGGTTAATTTTGATAGGACTCATGTAGAACATGTTCCTAAAGACACGCTTAAAGTTGTAGCCAAATGTATTAAATTGTTTGGGTAAAAAAGATACATGAAGTTAGCATTGCCAGTATATTATGGCAAAGCATGGATTGTTGGTGCATTGTAGATCTGAATATATTGAAACAGTACTGCAATCGTTCTACTGCTTTTGAACGGACCATGCAACTAAATGTGATTTATAATGTCATTACCTAACGCAGGTATATGAGCAAGGGTTCTTGAAGTAAGTGCTATTTTATAGTCTAAAAAATGGATTTCAATTCAAGCATACTACTAATTGGTTGTAAATGCAATATTGCTAGTAATTAAACTTATCGTAAAAGATTATTGGGCATATTAACACAAATTGTTGGTATATACAGGAACTCAATTTAAATCCCAGGAATCGTAAGAACATGTAGAACGGAACAATCAAACTTGAAACTTGAAAAGTTTGTCTTGTAACAAACAATATACTTAGTACACGAACAAGACAGAATATACAAATATAGAAGTAATTATGAGCCGTGTAAAGACAACGAAAATAATAACCAATTGAAGAGAATTAGCGAAAGCACAATACAAATTTTGGAAATGACTCCGTTATCTTGAGTGATCGCGGGGGTGCAAATCGAATAATAATTGCGTTTTGGTGATTTGATCAAGATCATGATGGATTCTACTCAATACACTAAAAAAATGTATCTCTCTCTCTTCGTAATAAGTCTCTATTCTTGAAAATATCGTTTAACTAAATGTTAAAAAAGTGTTCCTCTTAAGTTTAAACTAATTAACTTCGTATGGGTCAAACGGATAACGAATTGATGTGAAATAACATGCTACATAAAAAAAATGTGTATTTTACGCAACACAACGTTGTATCCGTCACGATAACCTTGTCAGACACTCCTATCGTGGCAAACACAAAATTCTTCACCAGGATGATCCTCGCATTTATACCAGAGTTATTTCACCGACAGTGTTCGCTTGAGACTCTGATTCGGGATGGTCCCAGATTCAAATCCCGTTGAGACCGGCAATCCTGACTGAAGTTTTGTTTCCTAGGTTTTCCTCAATCGTTAATGCAATTGCAAGGGATTGAGTCATCTTAAACAGCCCTCGGACATCCCTTCACCCTTGTCCCATCCGCAACATACTTAGTTAAGACACCTGAAGAGGGGCATGAAATTGCGCCCTGGGCATGTTTCCCACGATTTTTAAAATAATTACAAGTTATCAGAGTTTCAGCCCACGCTCTATTCTGTCTACCTCTTGGCCACCCACCCACCACCTACCCGATGTGTAAGTTTCCCCTCAAGTTACATATAGGCAGCACCCGGGCCTACCATTGTGAAAACATAATGAACCGTCATAAAAATGACTCGGTGTATACATTTTAGCCAAACTTTAATGAAATAAGACCATCAGTGCATATTATCCCACGTCTACGTTAGAATAAGATTAACATATACCCATCCCTCTGCTGCGCCTTTATGACCTTCTACTCATCATACTAGGGACCATAGTGACGAATTTGCATTTTACAGTTGAAAATGCCTTTACCATTGGAATATATTATTGCGACGGAAAATTTAGTAGATATTTTACCTGTATTTTTCTTAATGTAGGCCCTAAGTGGAAGTGGAGACAGGCACATTTTATAAATTTAATTAATAACATTGGAAATAGGGGTCTTAATACAACGTCTTTACTAATTAAATGTTATAGGTCATGTTTGTAAAGATGATAAACATTAAAGTTCACAGAGCATAAGTTGTCTTCCGACACTTCAATCCTGACCAAAATTTCTCCGACACTTCAATCCTGACCAAAATTTCTCCTCCAATAATGCTGTTTTTAAAGAGTTCTGCTTCGAAAGTTACTCGACGAAAGACAAAATTCTAAAATTGTATATTATTTTAAAAATATATATATTGACTTATAATTTAAAAGTTAGAGAAACTTAAGCATTTTAAAGAGTTAATTAATTTGATACGTTTCTGAATAAGTTATTATTTTTGGATGAGCGAAGCGAAGACTTAAATTCCACTTACCCTGAGAAAAATAGGTCGGGTGTTTTTTTCCTGTTTGTTAGCTCTATCGGGCAAACGACATATATGCGATCTTGATAAAAATTGGAGGGGACCTTTGAAATCTCTGAACTTCGATCTACCAAGATTTTGGGTACAATCGAAGAAATATTTCTCATGAATATCGTACTTTTAGGGCAACGATAATCAACCATAAAAGCTCATCCATCAACGCGACTGGAAAAAGCGTTAGCGAAGCGTCCTAAAACGCACGTTCCAAATGGTTTTCTTGTTTTTATGGCCACTTCTCTTAACAACATCTTACTTGAGAGATCGTCCTGACTTTGTCGATACTGTTCCACATAGTACACAATTGTTTATGACCACTTCACTCGCGGGCCTCTCTTTACCTCATCCAGAAACCACTAGCCATTATTCTCCGAGCGAGCGGGGAGTGACAGCGCTGTTTCTCGACCCTCAATTAATCTCAATTAGGTAAACACTATAAAACGTCTTTCAGTAAACGTTTTCGCAGCGTAACATCCCGCACGTGTCGTGATCGATTCGTCTGTCACTATTTACCCTGGATATCGATCCACACCGCATAATAAACGTTGCGTTTCTTTCACAGCTCCATTCAAAATATCTACGCGTCTTTATATGCTATAAATAGTACAGTAACAAAAGTGGCTATAAACTGTAATTTTTATCTCAGGTAAACATACAGTATACGAAACGTAAATCAAGGAAATATGTACAACAACATTCTTTTGTATTTTAGACCTATTGCTGACCTAGTGTAAGAGACCTTTGAAATTAATGTTAAAGGGTGCAATATGCCCCTCTTTAGGAGGTTTGTTGCAGATAGGGCAATGAATTGTGAAGGGATATCCGAGGGCTGTTTAACCGAACTCAATCTCTCGCATTCGCATCAACGACTGCGGAAATACCTCGAAATAAACCTTCAGTCAGGATTGCCGCAACGCGATTTGAACTCCGGACATCACGAATCAAGAGTCAAGCTCTTAGCGCTCGAGCCAAACTTGTGTTGGTATAGACCTTTAGTATTATTATATAGCCAACATCCATTATTACCTGGGATATCTTTGTTCCCGGCACCTCCACCAAAAGAGACCAACTCTTGACGAAAATGTATTTGGTGTATTCGTCTTCGACAATCTGTTGATTAACTCTAGCTTTCGCTCCTTATCTTTGTCATTACCGTTTCCGTGCTAGTTTTAAGTTAAGCGTACTATATCAAACATCATTCTACGACATTGCAAAGTTTGGGAAATTTTGGACACGCATGTAAGCTGGCTGTACACATTGAAGTCTAAAGACATGCCCATGCCCATGCCCCATGTCCGCCCCAGTGAGATAATAGTCCACCTCTCCCGGCCAGATTGCATGGGGGCGGCGAGTAATTCATACCACGTCCGTACGTGTCGAGCTATCACACGCGGGGGTGGCGTCAGGGGGTGGACTGGGTTGTTGCAGGCCCAGTGAGGGACCACCGCGGTG